>AYLM01000361.1:0-45263 GCA_001625345.1 Cairneyella variabilis | reverse complement strand
GAAATAAGGCCTAATTTGCGAAAGGAAGATTAATATATCTTACCTTTTAGATACTATATTGGAAGATCATTGAAATATTATAAAGAAGTTATCTCTAATAAATTCTATTGCGTCAAGCTAAACTTTCTCACGTGCTAGTCAGGTAACTTTGTATGATATAATATGTATTATAGGAGTCATGTGATAAACCTTAAAGCGATTACATAGTTTAAAACACCTACTTGTTGAACGTCTTTCTTACTATATAAGGAAAGCACTTACATATATAGTTTCATAGAATACAAGCATTATGTGCGTACTACGTAAGTGTACACGTCAATAGCAATGCATAATAGAGTTATTTTATTACAGCATTAGTTAGATTATTGCCTATATAAACAAGTAAAGGCTACTCCCCTCAAGTAAACGTTAAGTTAATTCATTAATTCTTACCTATATATTACCCTTATTACAGGACTAAGAGCAGTTAACATCAAGAGGCTATAAAAAGGTGTATTAAATATAGAGGGCATTATATTTAGCTTGCCGCTACTTCGCTTAATAGCTGAACGTAGATTAAGAGACTGATTTAGCTAAATATATTATACAGAGGAGGCGGCTTAGGCTAATATAGTTGTACATTTAATATGAGGCTTTACCATTAAACTTTCCTTTCTTTTTTGGCTGGTTCAGAATTGGTAATAAACCTGATTCTATATACCTCTTTATAGAGCCGGGTTCTAGTGCTGTGACCCTTCTTTTTAGAAGTTTCCCGTCTTAAGAATCGTATTTCTACTACCGCCTTAGCACTATATCAAGGGCGATAGAGGAATAAGCTGTTAGTCTTATGTGAGTAAAATATAAGTAAGAGCGAGGCGAGGGGGGAGCAGATGATAAGGGGTGAGTGGCAGTGGGGGATTATATATAGTTACTAGGTGAGCGATTGAGGGTCAGTGGAAGATATATAGGTTAAGAATGGCTAGGAATCAAAGAAAATAAGAGTTGCGAGCCTAAGTGAAGTACAGTTACACTATATCTCTCTAGCTATTGCCCATATTAGTAGGGGGTTAATTTGCGGTGTTATTATTGGTTGATATGGATAAGCGAAGAGCATATAGTCTTAGAGGGAGTATTAATTAGATATTAATCTATCTACATAGCTTAGTTTATATAAATATATACAAAGGAAGTAATATCTACCCCGCTATAAAGTATACGAATAACGCCTTATATAATATCGAGACCCTATAATTTAGCCAATAAAGTTCCATACGACTAGCTAAATTATTAAAGTAATTCCTACTAGATCCTAGAATAAGAAATAAACCCTCTTAATCTAATAATCATATACTGATATATACCGCCTGAAATAATAGTGAGGTTAAGCTATTTATATCCCAAAGTCTAGCTAATTAAGGGTATCACGCTCTAATTGATGCTTAATCCTAGCTCAGTTATTAATCTTAACCTAGTTAAACTAGATTCTATTCAACTATAGTAGTTCTCGTTGCTATATCCTAATCAGGGAGTAATTGTAAAGAAACCACACCCGGCTATAGATTTAAGGTAATTGAGAGGGTCGTAACATAGGTAGTAGTCTATAACTGAATAAATATCTACATTATGTAACCAAATACTACTGATTTAAGGTGCGGTAGAGCTACTTATAACGAGGCAAGACGAAGTGAGCATTACCCTCGGCCTTAGAACCTCTTCTCTATGAGTTATGCTATAACCCACTCTTAGTATACCCCAACGAGGGTTATATATATAGGAACTAATGAGTTTATAATTAGTAAAAACCCTTATAGTAATACTTATTACTTACAGTTCTATAGCCTCTGCGATTATATATTAACGTCAGAAATTAGCGGTTAATTAATTAAACAAGGGAGGCTAATAATGCTTAAGTACACGGGTTTATACCGTACAAAGGTGATAATACCAACGTAATTGTCTATGAGTACTATATCATTTGTGTTGCTAACGTAATAATAAGTAGTAATACTTAGTACTTAGATTCAGTATTAGTAACATTTAAAATAATTACCAGTAATTATTTATAATTATACACTAGGAAGGTACCTATGAACTCTATAACAGAGAAAGAACTTAGGTAATAATTACTATATGGGTAGTAGGAATATTTACACTAGAAGAAGCTGGTTGATTTAAACCCCTAATATGTTAGTAGTACTCTACTGAGATACTACTTCGGTAGTTTTATCTACTGCTCCCTAGAGAATACCTAGATAATGCCAAGTATGGCTTTATTGCGAGGTATGTATGCCACTATATCATACAAAGGCAGACTGTGAGCATATGGTAAGACAGCTAGGAACTATATCGGTATTACGCAGACGCCCCTATTAATAGACTGCCCCCATTGCCCAGTATTCATTTCTTGGGTAATATAGAAATGCAACAAAAATGGAGAGTCGCCTCCTCTAATCTAAAGGTCTGCAATTATATATCCACAGTCCCTATAAAAAAAAGTCCGCATAGAGATGACACTGCAGCTATGTCAGATCGTTCCCAGGTACCCCAGTCAAGAGTTTTCTATTCAACCACTGCGAATGACATGGATTCATATGTGTTCTCGGAATACATGCAAAGGCCAAACGAAGGCCGACCGAATATTAATGCAGGCCCAGCGCCGATGACCATGCCGTGCTCATTGGGTACTGCTCTACCGTCATCGAGGTGGGCATAATACATCTAAAGATGTGCATCCTCGCCCATCCGTGCCTCCCTCATTCCCTTTTTAAAATCATTCGTTCCATACCACCCCTCGCCTCTGATCTCAAGTTACCCCCCCTCCCCCTCCACCGCGTCAGCGTCAGCGCAGACAGACCCGTGCAATAATCTACCTCGAGCCTTCAGGCCCCGTCCTCAAAACAGTAAACGAAGCCTACACCCCAACCGGATCATAACTCCTCGTCCAAGTCTCATACTCCGGCATCAATCTGCGGATATCAAGCACCGGCTACACTCTTCTGTGGCTGGGGAATTAAGCTCCACAGGTCCTATCTCGCCATTCAAGCTTGGGAACAACATCTACGGCTTAAATGCCAGTCGTCCTCGCAGGTCTCTTTACCTAGGGGGGTATCAGGACTTCCTGATTTCTTTCACCTCGTCTGTCCATATCCAAGAGAAAAGCATAGAAGCACAATACAGTTTGAACGCACTTAAATCCAGATGGAATATTCTGGCAGAGACTGGGGTGGTAGCGCCTATGTCGAAATACAGCTAGCGCAAAACAAGGCCAGAAAACACAGCAATCCCCATCTGTAACTAGAAAAGACCCCTTAACTGCGTGAATGAATCTGAATAGGCGACTGGATAGGCTAGAGAGAGGTAGGTAGAGAGATCTAAGAAGTTACAAGCAACAGATTCGAACTCGCCATAGATGAGCGAGGACACGAATACACGGTGATGCGAAAGGTGTACACATACTTGAGCGGATGGGCACTAACTATCCCACCGACTTCTCACCTCGATTTGAGATGAACATCTTGCCTCCTTATTCGAAGCAAGAAAAAGTCGAGAAACGCGAGTACCTTTTGGCCTCGGCGGGGAAATAGGCTAGCAGGTTAGAGATGTACAGTAGCAAGTACGTGGCATTGCGGGTGAATATAGCGGCTTGCACAGGAGTTGACGGGAAAGGAAACAACATCGGATGGGGAGCAAACACACCTGGAAATGCCTAAGAGGCGGGCTTTCAACAGATAAGCATCATTTGCGCCGACTGATGTAATATAGCGGAGGGTGGAGAAATTCTTTTCTCACTAGGTAAAAGACAGGAATTTCCGACATCCACTTGGCGGAGCAGGAGTTCAAAGAGATCAGGGTTCAAACAGATCAGATGAAATGAGAAATCGGAGACGTGCAGAAAATGAACCGAATCGAAGTGAGGTATCCAACCCGAAGAGGAACGCAGGGCCATATCATTCATATTCATAGCTCGTCCCTGTAGAATATCTCCTCGCTACCCTCCTCCCCATCCTCGCCCCCATTCTCATTCTCATCCTCATCTACAATTCCCAAGATCTCGCGGATCTGGCCAGGAGCATCCACAACCTCAATCTTCCAACCCTTTTCTTTCGCCATCTTCATGACCTCCTTCTTCAACTCCTCGACCATTTCTGGATCGAGATCTAGCTTAGCCAGATCAGCATCGCTTACCACCTTGACTTCTCCGCCATCTGCCTTGCTCTTCGCTCTGGCGATCACCTCGACTGTCTTTCCTAAATTCTCTTGTCCAAAGCCTGCTGGAATGGGCATCCGCTGCCCTTCCTTGTTAACGAATTTTCCTGCTCCAACGATGAATCCTCCGACGTTGATCGGCTTCTCTTTTTGCGCGTTTGCCTCGAGATCCGCTTCCAAGGTCTTTAATTCGCGGCGGTAAGCGACTTCATCTTCCGGGACTACGATTCGACAGATAATTGAGTTCGCCTTGTTCTCTTTTGGGGGCATGAATGCCACGTCGTTGCAGAGGCGCGGGGTATAGACGACCATCAAATACGAACATGTCGTAACTTCCTTAATGTATCCAATCCGGTCCGTAACGTGGGGATTGCAGTGATACTGCACTTCAACCTTTCTGGGCTTGCCTGTAAGATCGCAAGTCGTACCACCCTCCATCTTCTGTACCAGATACCTGGTGTCTCCTTTTACTTGTAACTCAGTGTGGGGTGGCTCGTCCAAATGCCTGGGGTTGCCTCCCTCAATTTGATTTCCCCACTCGTCTTCTTTGGCAGACTCCGTCCGCGCCTTGCCCAGTACAAATTGCTTGGTCGTCAGGTCTCGTTGCGGCGGAAGGTGCGGCTTACCGGGTTGTGGAGGCAGCTGGTGGAATTGAGTGATTTCGTTGTTGTAACAGAATGAATATGACCACCACCCAGAATTATAATATAGGCAGTTGCCATCCAAATCCTGGAGCAATTCCCATCCCCTGTCTGTGGCGCGTGCGAGCTCTTTCTGCTCCGCAGCTCTGGCTTCGGCTTCTGAGGTTTCGTTCTTGGGAGGTGTGTCGACGATAGGTATGGTGCAGAGGTGTTGCTCGCCATTCAGGTACATGATCTCGTATGTCTCGTGATGAGGGTTGAATTCGTGGGCTGAGGGGCTATCTGAGCTGTGATCCGGGTTATGGGATTCGATGCTTTTGGTGTTGGCACTCTGGGGGACATCGTGAACTGCGGAAGAAGTTTGCTCCACAATGAGATTTGCTTCAACATCAGATATTAAAGAATCGGAGAAGACGATTTCGTACTGAGAGCTGTTAGTCTGCACAGATGCAACTGCGAACAAGCTTACTTGTGGAAACGCAAGCAAGTCATCGTGCACGCTGAACACGGTTTGACTTGCTAGAACAATGGGCGTGGAAGCCAGTAAGGCTGGAATAAGTTTGCGCATTTTGCCATATGGCAATTGCGAAAGGTCAGTTCTTCATTCAAGAAGTTGATGCTTATTTTGTTCAAGCTGTCATGATCGTTTAGATAAGGGTTTGCATTAGACTCGGCGAACGGTGAATAGTATCACCGAGATGTCAACACGTGATCCCACAATGTGCCAGTCAGGAATGGTAGGAGCAATAGTGCTGGAAGTGGTCACCATGTGTTGTATCCTAAAGATTCGTTCGCACTACAAGCGTGATTGATGTATGGCTGAAGGGAGGCTGGCGAGCCATTGTTCTTGATGCCCACAAGGCTTTGTACTTCTCACCAAGAAACGTATTCGTATTCGAGACCTCAATGGAGCGAAGCCCTTTCGTTCACCAGACACTGCAGGTTCTGCTCTAGCAACCTCATCTCCACCGGTAGTGGGCATGTTTTGGCAAGTACCACGGATGAGATACTACTTGCTGAGGGGAGATCGGGTCTGGAGGACAATGGGAAGAGATCGCCACGTGATCTTGGAGACTTCCGCTTTGGGAAAGTCAACTTGGCAAACCTCTCGTGCAGGACTGAGAAGGATGCCTGATCGAAGACCTAGAAAGAGATCAACTTTCCAGAATCTGTGCTCATAGCACCTTTACATAAGTGCAAAGAGTCTTCTCCCTATGGACGCCGTTCGACTTGTATGGAAGATTGAGACTGGTATTCACAGCACACTAGACTTCAACACGAGATTTGTGGATTCGATGAACGTGGGAATCTGCTTGCAGCGCAAATCTATTGTTATCGATCTGCTCCAGTTCACGCACGTGTGGTGGGACACAATCTCAGCCTTCTCACGCGAGATGGGCTTGTCAGGAACTCGAGCCGGGCGTCGAGGAGATACTTTCTACAGGGGAAAACAAATGTTAATTGCTCCGAGAGGATTTAACCAATTCGGGATGAAAGAGAGATATCCTGACCAGGTGATTGGTCAGACCACTCGATTTGCCACCGGATCTTAACCCTGCAGTTACAATTACCCGCTGTAGATAGTAGCCACGCGGAAGAAATGCCAGCGAACAGACATCGGGCACATCAGCATTATTGCTGAGAGCACGGGAGCAATCCGTACGGCACCCCAGCACGTTGTACAACGGTAACTGTACCTCTGTATGGCGCTGAGATAATGCCTCAAATATCCATGGCCTGATATTGCTGGTAAGCAAGAAGGCGAGATCCCACGATCTCAACTGGAGACTTTGGCTTGGCTGGTGTACGGCGTTGTATTGTGAGTGGCCACACGGAAGCCGTTGAGCAAGGAGTGAGGGAGAGAGGCCAATTAATTGGCGATGGTGTTGTCGATGTGACCAGGTGTGGGAGCTTGAGTGAAAATTGCGAACCACGTCGGACACGTCGGACACGTCGGACACGTCGGACACGTCGGTCACGATGGGCAACGCGGAGTGTCGTGGTGGAACGAGGGTTTACGAATGCGCGCGTCCTGCTCCTGATGGGATAATGCAGCTGCGACCAATCAAAACGAGGTGGTTCGGTGAGGCGGACAAGCGTTGAAATAGCGCAGTGTTCGCCTTACTTTTTGGCGGCCATTCGGAGCGAACCGCAAGCAAATCCCAGGCTGAGCAGCGGCGGTGATTCGTTGCTTCACTTTGGGAACCCAAATGATGGGCAACGCTTGCATGGATCAGGGCAACAGATTACGGTACAGCGCTGGATTACGCTGCAGGACTCTGTCTCTCGACCGCCAGCATCATCACTCCTGCAGCACTGGCATTTATTGTATTGTACGCCAAGTCTGCGCCCGGTCGGTGAGAGCAAAGGGCAATAGCAGAGCACGGCAGGCAGGGCAGGGCAGCTCTTTTTGCACAATATTCACTGGACAAGAACACAGCACAGCTGCCTGAGACCTGCACCGCTGATAGGCCTGTTCGGCGGTGAAGACGGCGAGGGTGCTGCAATCGACCACTAAAGCGGGAGATCAGGGGCCTGTGGCTCGATGCTCATGCTGCTGTTGGACCACTAACAACGCGCGGTGAGAAATGGAATGCTCGAGTCCTATTATGCTTTCTACTGTACTGCACCACGCACCAGCTAGAGCATCGCGATTCTCGCTCGTTCAATCTGCGTCCCGCCAGCAGCCAAGCCCAAGCCCAAGCCCAAGCCCAAGCCCAACCCCAGAATCCTGGCATCAAGGATCAGCAACACCGACGACTCGCAGAGCCCCATCTGCTTCCCGCTTGCGAGGAATACATAGTTTGTCTCTCCCTCTCTCACCACCCATCCATCCATCCATCCTCTCCTCTTCTTCGCCTTACTTTTGCTGTTACTGCCAGCAACAGAATTGATCGTCGTTCTCACTTGTTTGAAGAACATCACCGTGAACTATCTTCAGTTTCATCCTTCGTGCAAGTTCCTCCGTAACGTAAGTCGTGGATCTCCTCCACCGTCAGCCATTCTCATTCTCCGCCTCGAGTGGCAACGAGTTCTGACAAGGCAAGGCTGCAGACCATACAGCTCCAAGAGCCTCGAGAAATTGAAGCAACTCTCCGAACTCTAATCTTCTTACACAAGCTGCTCATCATGTCCAATCTGAGGATAAACACCGCTGTCGACAGCGAGCGCTTCCAGGCCCTCTTGGCCAAGCAAGCCGAGATACAGGCCGAGCTTGCCTCGATGCTCCCCTCCATGCTCGATAACCGTGTCGCTCCTTCGTACCAACAACACCACAAGTCACCAATACACAAGCAAACCCATCAACGCCGAAGAGATGTTCCCCGAAGCATGTCCAGTCAAGGTGCCCCCACCATGGGCAGGAATCTCTCTTCTGTAAGGCACTCATGATCTTACTGTTGCCCTCGTTCTAATAACAAGCAGGACCGGATCGAGGTACCTCCCCAACGACAACGTACCCTCTCCCAACGCTCAGCACCTGCACCGTCGATGGCACGGACGAACTCGAGAGGGTCGTCCTCTCAGCGGAGTGGTAATTTGCCCTTCACACAGACTGGTGCTATGCCTCCACCCCTCCACTCCGAGTCGCGTCGAGAGAACCCCGCCATAATGGCCTGGACATCTCAAGAACAGCCTCTAAGCTCATACACCCTATCGCACCAAGCACCTCAACTTCAGCGGTCGATGTCTCAACGAAAGTCGGAGCAGCTCGAGCAGGTGCCTGAGATCGACTTGAGAGGAGTGGGTGAAAATCCCGCGGATTTCCTCTCTCGTACGCTAGGTAGTTGCTCGACGCCGGTAGTCTCGGTCTCGCACGCCAATACGACCTACTCACCGACCTACCTCGACAGTGCTTATAGCATCCCAACGCCATCGACTCCAACCACCGACTCGCTCACTACCGCTACAACGCTCACGAGCAGCATGAGTCGACAAAATAGTCTCTGCAACGAGCAGCGTCTACTCGAGAGTATGCAAATGATGAAGTGCAATTCACAAGCTTCCTTTTCACCTGATTCCAGTCAAGATCAGACAATGTATGATCATCAAGTTGTTCCTCATTTTACATCCTCTACTCATAGTCGTCGTTCCTCAAGTGATGAGCAGTCTCAACTGCTCATGGGGGCTGGTGGAGCAACTCCTGAGTCATATTTCTCACATTCTCTTCAATTCACACCTTCTGGTTCTTTGAGCCAGAAGATGGAAAAGTCTCCCTCGAATGAAAGTACTTCTTCGTCATCATCAACGTCATCGTCTCGAAGCGTACAGCGCCTGCATCTTCAGAACGCTGTTGCCGCTACACGGCCGATCATGCCTAAAGGCGGCAGCGAAGACAATGCAATGTCGCGCGAGAACTCATCACAATCGATGACTCGAACTGAGTCGAAAGACGGGTCACAAGATAAAGTTGCTATCTCGAAGCCTACTTACCAACGCCCAAAGCACGATAGAGTCTTCTGTAAGCAATGCGAAAGCCATCCCGATGGCTTCCGTGGCGAGCATGAACTTCGGAGACACGTCGATCGAGAACATAAAAAGATAGTGAGGAAGTGGATCTGCATCGAGCCTACAGATGGTCTCAATCATCCCAAGCCCGTTGTCCCACTCACCAAGTGCAAAGCATGCAATCATCAGAAGAAGAAATACGGCGCATACTACAACGCTGCTGCACACCTTCGTCGCGCGCACTTCAAGCCAAAGGCTAAGGGGCGGGCGAAGAACAGCAAGAACGATGACGCCGAGAAGCGAGGTGGCAAAGGTGGTGGAGACTGGCCAGCCATGCCAGAGTTGAAGGCTTGGATGATGGAAGTGGAGGAAAAGGTGACCGACTTCAACAATCTCAACGAGGCTGAACAAGAAGCTGCCGATCAATCCGACGACGAAGAAATCGACGACTCGCTCGACGACCAATACTATTCTCAACCAGCACAGACGATGAGCGGGGGCAGCACCTTCGAGAATAACAACTTCAACGACGCCCAGCCGACACTCATCTATCCTACCGACGTAAGCATCGACACTCGCATGTTCGACAT
This sequence comes from Cairneyella variabilis, assembly GCA_001625345.1. Taxonomy (NCBI): domain Eukaryota; kingdom Fungi; phylum Ascomycota; class Leotiomycetes; order Helotiales; genus Cairneyella; species Cairneyella variabilis. The sequence goes on along the minus strand of AYLM01000361.1, from coordinate 35,401 downwards.
GTCGAACATGCCTCTTGACCTCAATGGGGCTGCTCACCAGCCTCAATGCATGGATCAATCCATGTTCAGTGCGTCGAGTCAGAACAGCTTTCACAATTTCTCTCCCATTCCTCTTTTCTCGAATGACCCTATGTCGTTCTCTGATCCTTCCTTTGTTATTCCTCAAGAATTCGGGGACCAAGTTCTTAATGGCCCTGACTTTGTTAACTTTTCTCAGTATTAACGATCTCTTTCATCAAACATGTATCTTTCCTACACTCTTCATATGCATATGGTATGGTAGTAAGGTGTCTATGATCTTCCTTTTCCTATCTATATCTTATCTGTCATGACTGTATTAAGTAAATGGCTATTATATTGCGTTGACAATTCATTTCAATGAATTGGACTTTTTCGTGTTTTTGGCGTTTTGGTTTCATGAGAGGGTTATAACTCGATGAGTAAGATCAGACATGATGTTATGAGAAATGAATGTATCGGACTGGGCTGGCGTACTTGGTCTTTCTTTGGCGCGAATGGAGTATCGGGTATTGTAGCATGTATATACTGGAATATGTCCTGTTACAATATTATCGTACTGTATAATGCCAAATAAGAATCACAACGATCACAGCAGCTTTCGCTTGCTCGATTCAAACTTCATTCCCGAAGCGAGAACTGTACAACCACCCAAAACAATCTCCAGCCCCCTTCGCGATAAGAACGGAATACTTACATTACAGCATGTCAATTCCGTCGCTCCCGCTGGTACCGCAAATCCTCCCCGCCTTCCCAAACGGGACAGCTACAACAAAGCTGCGCATTTGGCCGGGGTACCTAGGTGGCACTAGTGACTCACTCAGCCTCAACCATACATCCCATATCTTCACACCAATTTTTGAAGCAATAAATAATTGAGGTCTTATGAATTAGTCCACGTCGGACATAAGCCAAAAACTCAATCTGCTCTGGTTCGGCGTTTGAAAGTGGACCATCCCACTCTTCACAGGACAATGGAGTTCAAAGCAAATGGCAGCCCGTTCTTGCGGCTCCCTGCTCCACATGATAGAATTGTGATTACGCCGCCGACATACGAGGATGGAGAAGCGATTATACCAATATTAAACGATCCAAGGGTATACATGAACCTCGCTGGGCCGCCGTTCCCTTACCTGGAGGCGCACTGGGAAGAATGGTTCCCTAACGTACAAAAGCAGACCAGCAAGGCATTGGAAGAATACCATGCTCTTATCGCCTCTCGAAAACTTGATGGGGAGGGAAAGAAAGACTGGCAAGAGAAGAAGTGGGTTGGTACTCAACTACCAGTCACGAGTATCAGGGAACTAGGAGACGATGGGAAGGAAAGGTTCCTTGGCGTGTGCGATATCCGAAGGCGAGAGTACCTGCTCATAAAGGATGAGGAAGAGCGGAAGCTTGTTCAAGAGAAGAACGATGCACGACCAGCCGGTGATTCGGAGACTGAGTGGGAGATTGGTTGTATGTATTTGTTTATTTCTTTTTACTCGAGATATTTCCTGACTAAGTTGAACTAGTCTATCTCGACCCCAAAGCGCACGGGAGAGGCATCATGCCGGCGGTGCTCAAGACCCTGATTACAGAGATCATGGTTCCGTTCATGAACATCCATGTGATAACCGGCGCGTACATGGCGCATAACAAGGCCAGTAGACGCGTGTTTGAAAAGTGTGGTTTCGAGTTTTGGCAAGAGGCGGATGAGGTTTGGGAGATGCCGGAGAGTAAGTCGGGCGGTGTGAAGGAAAAGAGGGTCGGAGTGGGAATTATGAGGTGGTGTAGGCTTGGTGAGGAATCTGCTGGCGGAAAGGCGGACTCGTAGTATGACGAAGGGAGGAGACCATATAACTTCAGGTTGCGTGAGGAGTAGGAATTGGACGAACTGGCGTTGGTGGTCGAGACACAGGAGAGGCGAGAGTAGTGGGAGGGAATGGCTTGAAGGTAGTGAGGTCTGAAGCTGCTTGGCTGGAAATGGTACGAAATGTCGGATTTTGGTGTTCGTTATTCCTCGAGCATCCAGAAAGCTCCTTGGAAGGTCACTTTGTAGTGACGCTTTGCCGGCAGCCCCAAGTATAGTCACTTGAGACATGTGTTCCTCGATTTCCCCGCTCCAGAATTTTGACCGCAGCTGAGTGGTACCTGATGATCAGAACATGTGTTACAAGCTGCTTAGCTGCTGAACATTGCACAATGAAAGATTATTTTCAGAAATCCAGGGCCGAGAAAAACCAATCAGTAGCAGAGTCTGGACGATGGATTATTGAACACCTATCTCAGGCTCCATCGGTTACCGGTTGGAAGCCCAGCTTAAGGAGAGAGCTGAAATACACAAAGACTCTTAGTGATGATAGAGACTGAATTTGGCACCGCTTCCAAAATCCCTACTCTCAGAGTACATGTGGCAGCCGAAATTGAGAATACCTATAAGGACTGAGAAATTGCAAGCTCAGTGAATCCATTCTCTCCCAGTAAACTCTGGAAATCAGATAGCAAAGAATCCAACATGAAGCTCTCAATAGTCGCTTCTGCACTTGCTGCACTAGCAGTCATAGTTACATCTTTACCTATACCGCAGACATGCAGTATGTATACCCCTTAGTCAGACATTGACTCTTATTCATGCAGACGGCTTCCTCCACCGCTCGCCGCCAGACGACATCAGGGGCTTCAGTCAGTACCATTCTCACCCGTGACCCGACTCTACCGTCCTCATTCTCAACTGTATCTGCAGATGCTGCCCGCATCTCAACGAACAGCTTTGATATCGCCTTCAACTGTTTTCAACCCGAAAGCTTCGGTAGCTGGCTCCACAACGCTTGGGACAAGATCCGAAACGCTGTTTCGAAAATCAAGATTAAGGTGACGATTTCTTGGCAGGACCTTAAGGAGTGGATCAATCTGATAGCAGAGAACTGGGGAATCAGCTCCAACCTGAACAACAATCAGGGTTTCATTATTACCCGGCCGCCCGATGACAATCCGCCCGATGCCCAAGGAGAATCCGTGAGATATTGGTACGCTCCACCACTAGTCAGCAAACCGCCACCAGACCATGACTGGGGAACCCCACCGCCTTCAGGACAGCCCGCTTGTATGTGCCCCTGATGCAATGTGACTATGCGGCAGCATATCTCGAAGTTCATGAGAAGGAAGAAAGCTTGGAACGTGCCTCGACCGATTCTTCGATATGGTGTTCGGATGGAGATGGAAACAGGAGGTCTTGCTTGCTCTGCCGAACAGGCGTTGTTACTACACGGTCCGAATTGCGTTCATTGGACTGAGGTGCAGGTCGCCGCGTTTTTGTGGCGCTTGTGTACTTGGTTGAAGATATTTCGAGAAATATCTGTTTATGAAAAAGCCTTGCTCTTGGACAACCTCCAGGGGTCTTGGAAGGACAAGCCACATGACTTATGAGGACGGACCAGAAGCTGTCCGACTAAATCAGAGGTGTAGGGTTTGCGCAATAGGAGGTCATAGTGTGCTCACAACTACGTGGAAGCATCATTTGGGATCGAGACTTCGAGACTTCGAGGATTCTTTTCTTCTCCTTATGCCAAGTAAACGCCAATATTGAATTTCGAAATCGCAGAACTTACAGAAGAGACCACGAACCCTCGAGACGGAAGAAAAGCCAGAGATAGAGAAGACAGCAGGTGAACTGACTCCCAGGCTCGAGACTATTGGGGTCCCCGCAGAATGGTAGTATGAAATTAACCTTCCATACTGGTATCACTAGATACCAGTTAAAGTCGTTTGACAGATTACTACTACTGCACTACTGAAGCTGCAACTGATGTATCTCCTTGATAACAGCCGTGTCGTCGTCAAGTGCGCCAATCTGATGTAGGTACAGGACGAAAGAAGGACGTGCCTGGACGCTCACCCCCACCGCCCCAGCCCCCTGACCAATGCACAGCCTTCAGCCATTTCTCGTTTCTCGACGCGCCCATTTGCCGATAGGCAACCTCGCCAAACAAATATACATTACATATATTTCTTTTCCGTCATCTTTTCGTTCTGCCTGCAACGGCGTTGGAACGCATCAGTCCGACCATTGATTGGAATTTGTATCTGTGCTTGCTGTGCATGAATGCACACAATATCCGACCATCGTTGCATCTGCAGATGCGACGAGGGTCGTGTATCTTCATATGTTCCTTTTGGAGTTCGCAGGATGTCTGATAACCTTCAGCGAGACGGCAGAGACTGCATTCTGCGTCCACAGTCTTGGACATCCCGCAATATTCAAGTGCTGAAAGTTGCTTTATCCCACTCTCTCGGGACCTTCCACTGTCTTCGGGAAGCCTCAGGGCGGGTGGTTCATGCCAGTCTACAGTTTAGTTCAGGAACAGACTTCCCATGCCGGCACACAATCAAGGAACTCGCAAGATTTCATGTCAAGCGCCGGGACGTATCGAAGCACTGGCTCCCGTCTTCCTTTTGTTCGCGTTTCTTACCACGTTCTACCTACCGTTTATTCAGGGTCTAGGAACTAAGAAGCTGACATGAGCGCAAGAAAAAGCAATGAATCTGCAACCCACGAAGACGCGATGCAGGCGTTTGATTGTACGTTCCTTATCTATTCCCTTACACAGGCCGGTGGCTCGGCCTGCAAATCATTGTCCTTTTCCGGAGATACTCAGAGACAGATGAGAAGCGGCACCTGCTTCTTTCGAAGCTTGGATGAGATTTGCATCGATAACGCGGAGAATTTCGACGGGGCTTGCTGTTTCTTTGAAAAAGAACCATAGCCAGTGCCACCTGTAAGATCTTACATAAAGTTGGGATCATCCTCTAATAGAAGCGTTGGCCTTGGCATTGATACTGTACTGTATCTGTTCACCATCTTCTCTTCTTTTCTTAGTCCTTTTGTTGCTGCACGCAATCACTTATAGCTGCCAGGCTGTAAGGACGAACGGCAGCCTTTCATCATGGGTGACTTCGATCCCGCGTTTGTACAAGCGTTGGCGGTGCAATCATGGACCTTATACAGTGTTGGCATGCTTCTCATCTGCCTCAGAATGTATGCGAGAATACATAGAATCGGAATTCGGGGTCTTCAGCCAGATGATTACATCATGATGATGGCGGGTGTAAGTGCCATCGCCAATGAGTCTAGGTGCAAGCACTGATATTATGATGCGTAGGGTCTCTACACAGCCCTCATCGTCTGTCTCAATGTTATCTCTGGAGGTGGTGGCAGCAACCTGTATCTTCCTGATGGATTCGACACCTTCACACCCATCGATATCCAGGAACGAATCAAGGGCTCGAAGATTGTCATTGTATCAGAACAAGTACCCTCATCTGGACTTTCCAACGGTCAACATAGCCACTAACTGGTCGTTGCTTACAGGCGATGCTTAACGTTATCTATACCATCAAGGCTTGCATGCTGATCATGTACACCCGCTTGACTCTTGGTCTACAAGTTCAGAAAATGGTTCTCTACCTGGCAACCTACGTCGCCATCGGCTGGACAGCTACCGAGATCGCATTCTTCACCGCGTGTCGACCATTCTACGGATACTGGGCGATGCCACCACCCGACCCCCAATGTACGACTCTCCAGCATTATGCGATTGTTCAGGCATGTTTCAATATCTCCTCCGACTCCCTCATGCTCTTCATCCCTCTCCCGCTCATCACCTGCCTCAACATGCCGTGGAAACAAAAGACCGTCCTCATGCTCATCTTCTCCATGGGTCTATTCGTCATCCTCGCAGCTATCCTTACAAAAGTCTTCAATCTCTCGAATATCTGGGATCCGTCCTACATGTTGTGGTATACCCGCGAGGCTTCTGTAGCCGTATACGTCTCGAACCTGCCGATGATCTGGCCGTTACTTCGCGAGTGGTTCCCAATACTCAAGGGCCTGGGTCCAAATCAGAAGTCGTCATCTGGTGGCAAGGGAGCGCAGGCTTATGCACCTAACACGACGGGAAGGCCGCGGACTGTGACTGTCGCTGGTCAACATCTCAGCGGTGGATATGGCGGGAAGCGACTCAGCGATAACGGAATTGTGACTACGATTCGAGGAAAGGGAGAGAGCACGGAAGAGCTGAGCAACAGCGATGATACGGAAATGGGCGTCATTGCCAAGCAAGATTCGTGGGAGGAGAGATCTGTCATCAGACAGGATGATGACTGGGAGCAGCACAGGGGGCCTATGGAGTCTAAGGATGGCGGTATTCACATGGTGACTACCGTTCGGATCTCCGAGGAGCACGTTGCGGAGGCTGGGCTCGTTCCGAGACCAGTACCGCCTGCTACCACGACGAACTTGGAGAAGGGTGGGAATTTTGACTGGAACTTCAGAAGATAGAGCAAGACGACTGAAACGAGATAATGCGGCGACATCGACCAAAAAGAAAAGCTAAGAAAGTCGAGGATCGGAGTTGCATGTTGGGCGGGAGGGTATCTGAATAGGTATGAATACTTGGCTCGGGAACGAACAGTATTGAATGTGGAAATATAGGTGGAAGAATTTGAATTTGGGAGTGCATTTCTTGTATTTACTATCAGCAAGCGGTTGTATATCTTGTTTCCTTAGTCTGTATAAGAAATCATAATCACTGAATTTAGCCGCATGATCACACAGTTTAGGCCATAGTCTATGCTTTCAAAACTCCAAGCGCGACCCAACCACCGGTAGATAGGCAAGAAAGGGAAGGTGAATAGTCTAAGCGAAGTAGTTTCGGTACAAGGATGGTGCTTTATCTGATTGATGAACGAAAGGGGTGGTAGCGGAAGGCAAAGTTTAGCGAGCCTGCGGAAGGATGAGACACCAAGCGGAACAGGAGAGGTTCTGGAGCTTTGGCAGCCTATTTTTAAGGCTACAAAAAAAAAGGCCATTATTTCGCTCTTTTTATTGGCCACTGCCGCTGTACGGTGACGGGAATCGAAATGCCAACTCAGCAAAAGCAGCGAGCGAACTGATCAAATATGACTGTTGACCAATCGCCAGAATAGATCCCGGCTGGTCGGGCCGCATCCCACTGGTTTGGTACGAAAGTAATGTAAGTTACCAAGAAGCTATTTCATGATCGAATAACAATTCAATCGACGACGGTGATCCCTTGACTTTCGAGTGCCCATGACCAGAGCGGCTCTTCTGCTCGATAAGCCACGGCAAGAGCGTCAATGCCGCTCCCTCCAGGGCGCTCTTTCTCCATTTGATTTCGCTCCATTCGATCTCGCCCGACACATCAATAATCGAGGCACCAATACGCGAAGACTACCAATACGCAATTTCACTCAATTTTTGTTTAATTTAAAGTTTAAAACGGGAGAAATATAGAGCTTTAGTAGGGTTTTATACGCATCTAATTTTGAAACAAAAATAATGCGTGATAATTTAGTAAAGAAAATTTAAAAGTGTCAAGAATTTTTTTGGGGGTGTGGTTTGCGTATCAGTGGTCTTCGCGAATTGGTAGCCACAAAGACGTGGGTCAGGTTCGTGTAGAGGAGGGATGATGTTTCATTGATCTAGCTACGGCAGGTCTTAAGGGCCCTTGCTGACTAAATCTCTTAGCCTTCCAACAGCCACCTCCCGCTGGCGGGAGGGTCTGCCTCGATTAATACCTAGGTAAGATTACCTGTTCCGGGACTGCTGAGCCCTTCTAATTGGAATCTCTTTTCACGACCTGCATTTACGTGCGGGGTGAGAAGCGACAAATGACTGAGAAATTGATAAAATCGTATCACTCCACAATCTTTACGCAGTATACATGACCTCCACGTCACGCTCCATCATGAAACCTGATCAAGAAAGCCTCAGATCTGTTCTCGTAACAGGCGGGTGTGGTTTTCTCGGCTCACGCATCGTCCAAGACCTCCTCAATGAGCCAAGCTGCACCTCCATCACTGTCATCAGTCGCAATCCCAAAACCAACATTCAACCCGGCGTTGAATACGAAGCCTGTGATGTGGGAGATCTCCCGGCCTTGCGCTCAGTCATTCTGAAGCTCAAGCCTAATGTCATAATCCACACCAGCAGTCCGCGCTACACCGTTCCAGCGTCCGTTCTTTATGCTGGTAATGTGACTGGTGCTGAAAATCTCATCAAAGTCGCTCATGAGGCTGGTTCCGTCAAGGCATTTGTGTACACAAGCAGCGATGCGGCGATTCATCCCATGGTGAGGCCAACCAAGTCGATGACGGAGGCGCAAGCCACGGTGTTCACCATGCTCAAGAAGGAAGGCGAGCCGTATCAGCGCAGCAAAGGCCAGGCAGAGACTATCGTTCTCGCGGCCAACGGGCCCGCCATGAGAACTTGTGCCTTGAGGATAGCAGGTGTTTATGGTGAAAACGGCCCGTATTTTATTCCTCAGGCCTTGGATCAGCTGAAAAAAGGGCAGCAAAACATCCAGATAGGGCAGAACAAGACGTTCCGCGAATTGGGGTATGTGGGCAATCTATCCCATGCTCATATTCTAGCTGCCAAAGCGCTTGTGAAGGAGGCTTTCTGCTCTGGTGAGGTGGATGAGAGCAAGAAAGTTGGTGGTGAGGCCTTCTTCATTTCAGATGGGGCTGCGATGCCATTGTTCACTTTCCTGAGGAAGGTGTGGAAGGAAGCTGGGCACGAGACCCAAGAATCAGAGATCACCGTCATACCTATTTGGCTGATGATGATCGTTCTGGGCTGCGTGGAGTTTGTGTATTGGGTAGGGACGCTCGGGAAGAAGCAGCCGGAATTAAGGAGACAGGAAGTGAGTTACATTGAACGAGGACTCTGGTGGGATCTCAGCAAGGCAAAGGAGAGGCTGGGTTATGAGCCCGTAGTAACTATGGATGAAGGCATTCGAAGAAGTGTCAAGTGGGAGGTTGATCATGGATGGACGAGGAACTGACGGAAAGTGAATTTTCTAGCTCTTTCCCTAGCAGTCGTCGCTCTGTAGCACATTTCACTTTGATGCAGTTTCGATGGAGGGCTGAAAATTGTACCCAATTGGAGACCCAAATGCATCTTCCCGCACGAAATTTGGAGAAGACATTCTTCTTCGCATACAGTAAGGCTGGATTGGAAACGCCAAGATGGGATGAATGCAACACATAACGTTATGATCTCCGAAACGTGGGTTGCTTCTTTAGGGATGGCTGCGGCTGCGGCTGAAGTACGTACAAGCCACAAGTCGCAGCATTCTTATCGCATTTGGCTGATTGTAACTGCTGACTATGAAAAGAAATAAAGCAAATTTGGCAATTAATCTGAAAACTGAAAAGAAGCGTGGAAGAAGGCAAACCAGATTGAAATCACGGAAATAGACAAAAGGGAAAGGAAGGAAAGAATGCTGGAAGAAGGGTCGGAATGAAGTCTTCCTGAATGTCACTGCCAAGCAGGTCAAATTTTCGGCGTAATTGACAACTGGTGGCCCCAAGCTCAAGTACAGTAAGCCGAACTTCCCAGCCTGATCATTCGGCTGGTCTTCCCAGAGGCAGCCCAAAAGGGGCTCAAGTAAATTCAAGGGAGCTGTTTTCCCCGTGAAACGTCGTGAGTGTGAAAGCGGGTCGTCTCCGTTGTAGGCCAATGTCACCCGGCTTGGCATGTTTGGTCAATCTGAGAGCTAAGCGAGAATAGTTTATTCTCGCGACCTCTTCTCGCGCCGCAAACCTAAAACCCAGCCTGGAGAATGTTCAGAGGACCGAAAATGAAGGGATTGGCGGTGACCTTGAATGGAACATTTACGATTGGTGGACAATGCGCATGGCTTGGTACCTGGCATCGGATTCACACGTGGGTTGACAGTGGGATGGGATGGAAGGAGTTGAGTGGAGTACCGCAGAGGCCACGAAGGGTAAAAATGACAGGGTGAAAGGTGCGTCTTGACATCCTGGAAACGCTTTGCCGTTCACTCGAGACTCGGAAGCTGCGATTTTGGGTGCATTCTATTACCTACCTCTGTGTAGCTTGGGTGCAAGTGGTCGACTCCGCAGCTAAAAGCTTGCATAGGTGACGAGTGTAGCTCAATCCGAAGTATCCGGGAATTCGCCACCAGTAGGCCTGGGTTATGCATACCCTTTCTTGCTTTTCGTCTCATCAAACAAGCAATTTTAGTCGGACATTTTCCCCCGCGCGCAAGGAGTCCAGAATCGCAACGTCAAGCCACTTTCCTTCGAAGAGTGGCTCAAACATCATCATGCTCCATGTTGCACAGCTGCAGCAATGAATTCTTCATATACAGCTCGGTAGACCCTCACTGTATCCTCTTTTCTCACCACCGTCGCTCTTTGCTTTCGTACAGTCCTTTCAAGCTTGAGGCTTGCCTTACTTTGATCTTTCAGCACCAGACGTGCTAGTTCACTGTCATTTGCATTCTCTACATCTATACCAATCTTTATTTTTTTTTAAATTTTTTTTTTTTAAGCAAGAGAACGTTTCGACATCCTTCACTACGTACACACCAAAAGTACTCCTGACTGTTATATGCCTGCTTGCCGCACAATGCAACGGCAATGCTCTTAACAAGACTATAATTTCGTAATCAATTGCCTCGAAGACTGCAACTGTAGTCGCTGCTTCACAAAACGCAGCCATTCTCAATGCTACAGTATTGAACTGCTCCGTCAAGTTGTCTGCCAATCCCCTGTCGGCTGCCAGTCTCTCCACACCTTTCCTCCTACAACCACCATGCTCGCAGACGGTGGCTACTCAACAAGCATTTGCTGAAGCGGCGATATACGACCCAGCCACCGGGGGTATTAGTATTTACCATCCTCTGACTTCGGACGCGAACACTCTCTGCCAATGCTGTTGTTGCTCTCTGGTTCGAATTCAATGGCGGTGCGCTTCAACTACTCGACTCAAATGGGCAGGATACCAACCAGTCTCCAATTTTGAAGGCGGCAGGTTTCATTGATGGGCTTTCAGGAACATAAGGAGACGTATTCGGCCAGGTATCATGGTATAACGCGCAAGCTTTGTTTACAGCAGCCAATGGTGGGGTCGCATCGGGAATGACTGTCATCCCACCCCTTGGCGTGGATAAGCTTGGCAACGCCTGTCCCACCAGTCGATCTTTCGAACCTGTGGATGCCTGCCCATCAGACAGCGTTCCAACACAGTATATCCTAACCAGCGGAGGAGCCGTTGCCCAGGATACTGCAGCCAACGAGGCAGCAATGGGAGGTAATTCCACTGTTATCAACAATGCATCTGACGAGGCCCTTTTTACTAACATCCTCGATCCTCTTATTGGATGCACTCCCTACCTTACACCTTCCCTCACCAATCCCGGAACTATGTTCCCCGCGCTGGCCTTGTCTGAGCTTCAAGCTTCGGCTAGGCAAGCTGTACCCATTGGTCTCGTGCCCTTGAACGATCCAGACTGCCTTCTCACTGCCTCTGGAACCGTCAGCACGGACAAGACCAATGCATATCGTCTCGGTGTAAATCAACCCATTGTTGCCGCCGGCGCCGACTCTGGTACTCTCGTTCCCTACTGCCAGGATATGGCCTCCGTTGCTCCAGCTTTCTTAAAAGGATTCAAGACACTCTTCACTGGTCAGACCTCACCTGCTCCTACCGTTGGTAACAATCTGTTCACATTCCTCTGCGGCCGCTACCTCATGTCTCTGATGCAATTGACTTGCCATCCCACGGCCATTCCTTTCCAGCCAGTTGTTTGCCAATTTGATGGAAATGGAGCTGTTACTTGCACCATCACACTCACGAGCTCAACAACCTCCGCAATTGCATCCTCGACTGTCAATGTTAGTAACGCTAAATTAATCCTCGCAACATCGGTAAAGGCTAGCTCGACGGTCGCAGAAGTGGCGACTGCTCTGACAACATCAGCTCTCACGAAGGCCGCTTCCGTTGTTTCGACATCCGCTCCCACAACATCCACGCAGAAAACCACGGTTGTCATCGAAGTTATCACCTTCCTTGTCTTCTTCTTGTCTCTGGGCGGTTCGCCACCCGGCGTTAGTGGTTCCAGCGGCGCCTTTATTGTCCAGATCTTCGTCGATCTCCCTTCGGCTGCCTCTGCTGCCTGCACTCACCAATTCAACGCTTGTGCAGCACTTGCTGGCACCGCGTTCTCCGGAACTGACTACTTGGCGCAGATGAACTCCTGCAATGGAGTTGCTTCAACTGCTAGCCTGACAGCTTCAACTCCGGCTACGCTCACCGCGACAGCGACTGTCCCGGCTAGCAATACAAGCGCGGCGACCAGTCTAAGTGCTCTGGCTGTGAATGCGGTCAGCACTGGCTACCTGGCCCAGGCGACAGTGACAGTGACCAGCGTTATGAGCGCTGTGAGCGGAGCTGCGGGCCCGACGTTGGCGGGGAGGGATAGCCATGAGCATTTGCATGGACATGTGAAAGCTAGACATGATAAGCGGTACTCTGGGTCAGATCTGTCTGCTTTGAGGCCTAGGAGTTCAATGGTCAAGAACATTCGAAGCATGATGAGCATTGGGCATCTGTATTATTATTTGGAAAATGAGTGAAGATGAGACGGAGAGATGGGGTACTCTGATTCTGTGTATAGTATCCCTTCGTCTGAAGACCATTGCCTCAGCGCTAGCAGGGAGGTCTCAGCTAGCGCTAGATGCATAATATTAATGAATTTTGTATATAAATTTATTAGTAATCAGCATTATTTGAATGGAAGCGCTCCCAATAGTGCCCCTCCTTATAGATCGCCACTTTACAGAAAACACGGCCACCCCTAAAGCGTTTTGCTCTCTTTCCCTTACTTATCTTCTTACTAAGACCTTTTTACACTTTAACTCATATATACAATATGTATAACTCTCCTGCTTTTCCCTCTTCTCTTAGTAATATAAGTGTTGCAATTCAGTACTAAGTACCCTTCTGCCTGTTACGGCTCTAGAATCAAGACTCTGTGAAGAGTATAGTAGAATCAGGTCAATTGACGATTCTAAACTAAGGAAAGAAGAAAGGAAAGTTTGAAGGCAAAGCCTCATATTAAATACATAACTAATGTCAGTCTAGGCCGCTTCTTCTACGCGGTCTACAACGTACGTTCCCTGTTCCGCGTTCGGCTATTAAGCGAGGCGGCAACAATAAGCTAAGAGCTAATCGTGACAACTATAGGTAATGCGTCAGTCGCGCTTTCATTTAAATGATGCTGATTACTAATAAATTTATATACAGAATTTATTATTATTTTGCATCTAGCACCAGCTGAGACCCCCCTGATAGCGCTGAGGCAATGGCTGCCAGACGAAGGGATAACATTTGATAGTGTTTAAGACATTTGACCTCTGGTCGATCATCAAAAAAACTCGACATCTGTACGCCTATCTCTTCGAATGTGATGACTACTGGATGAGACAAATACCCACGTGTCGTGTCTAAACTCCTTGATTACGACCTTCCACTCTCGGATCTTGATCCGCCCATGAGTGCTTGTAGATCTGCGGACTACGAGGAAGGATAACTCAAACAACTTTTACCAAACGTTTCGAAGTAGAAAATGGGCTTCAATTATTAGCTGAGTAGTTATTGAGGAAGGTCATAATCGTATTCGCAGGCATTAATTATTCTAGTGGTTGGCGAACAGACAAGCTTTTTTTATCTCGAAGGAACCGGCTTGGCGATGTGGGCAAATCTCTTCACTCGTTCGGTTCTCGCGGATCTCCGCTTCCCGCATGCGCCGTTCGGCTTGGGCTTGACCCTGGAACGGAAATACTTCGTACAACTTAAGTAGAATAGAACGCTTCTCCACAACCAAGAAGATCATCATCTATTTAAGCATAACTGAGCATATCTCGCTCGACATTTGCCCTTGACTTCATCCCAAAACAAAACAATGCTCATGATGAATCGTAATCGTAATCGTAATGCCTCACGGAAACCGCGCCCCCACGATTGCGTACAATAAATAGCCTTGCGTGATAGGTCTAAGACTTGGGTGGCTGGTTCCTGAATCAGCCAGCGCAAAGGCTTCCCCCTTTCGCACGCCCACTCACACTCCTTGCCTTGCAAAATTGAGTACCGTAATGCCCTGCCCTGCCCGGCCCTGCTATGACGCCTCGCTATCGGCACGCACTACTACGTAGTACTTGAGTAACATCCTGCAACATGTTAGAGGACGCGCGCCGAAAGTGCCGAAGCCCCGTGCTGATAAGATCGGTCCTCCCCATCTTTGGCAAAATGTTGCAGCTGGCCCGCCCAACCTCGACCTCAACCTCGACCTCACAACCAACACGGTCGCGACGCTTTCATCGAGCTCACCAACACGATGTCGGCGAGCGCGACGGGGGTTGGAGACTTGGAGGGCAATAATATGGCTAGAGAAGTGGATGGCAGATTGGTGTTTGATGTGAAGGAGGGAATTGAGATGGTTCCTGGCACAGCGCACCTGGTTGATAGTAAGTTGCTTCCCTTCCTTCAGCACCGTTGAGCACCCAGATCGGCGACCAAAGCCATGGATATCTGCTTCAAGAGCGATTCAGATAGAAGACAATTGAATGCATGCTGATCCTCCTGCAGTGCAAGGTACATCGCGTCGGAAGCAGCTTTCTGGCAGTAGTCATGTCGTCTTGATCCCTCAACCCTCGAACGATCCTGATGATCCCCTGAATTGGGGTCGCTGGAGAAAGGAATACCATTTCTGGCTCTTGGTAGTATGGACAACTCTTGTCGCAGCTTCAGTAAACTGGAGCGGGCCGGTCTGGTAAGTTCGACCGTTCATCACATTTATGTATCTTGCTGATCGGACATAGGGTTCCTCTACAGGATGCTCTCGATACCACTGTCGATGATCTCAACATCAGCGCCGCTCTTTGCTTCGCATTCCTGGGGCTTGGCGGCATATTCCTTCAACCTACCGCCATGAAGATCGGACGGCGACCAGTCTATATCATTGGCACAATCCTGAATCTGATTGGATGCATCATCGGTGGATTCCAGAACAGCGTCGAAGTCTACTATGTGGTGAACATATTGACTGGCTTTGGAGCTGCACCATTTGATGCTCTTGTTCAGATATCTACGACCGACATCTTCTTCGCACATGAGAGAGGCTATAGGCTGAGTTGCCTGGCCCTGGCTCTTGAGACCGGATCATTCATGGGCCCTGTTGCAGCTGGCTACATTACGGAGGACCAGTCGTGGCGATGGTGCTTCTGGTACCTTGTGATCTTCTTCGGTATTATACTGGTGGTACTGATCTTCACTCTGGAAGAGAGCATATACAGACGGTCGGTTCCTGAAACTGGAACACCAGCAGAACCTGAAGCCCCAACCCGCCATACTGAATCTTACTTGGAGAACCGTGACAGCCTGGTAGAGGACAAAGAACCGGCTTCCACTCTGGCCAACACATCGGAGACCGCAAATACGACTACTGAATCTAGTCGTCTCAGCGGGATGGAAACAGCCAATACAATCATCCGCAAGATTTGGCGTCAGAACCTGGCCCTCTTCCATACAAACCATGCAAATCCCAAGAAATGGTGGTGGCTTATGCTTTTCCCAGTTCGTCTCATGCGATTCCCAGCCATCATGTGGGCAGGTATCTTAGGCGGAATACAGATCATGTGGTTCTCCCTGTTGTCTGATACTCAATCTGAACTCTTCGGTGCGGCTCCTTATAACTTCAATATCAAACAAGTCGGAGATACGAACATCGCTGCCTTCATCGGAGGGATCTTTGGCATGCTATGGGGCGGCCCGTTCTCAGATTGGTGGGTCCTGCGACAAGCTCGACGGAACAAAGGAATCATGGAACCCGAGTCAAGACTCTGGCTTCTTGCGGCGCCGGCAATCATCAACTCCGTCGGTCTCGTGATGTACGGTATCGGTGCATATCGAGGCTTGCACTGGATCATCTCCGCTGGAATCGGCACGGCATTTATCGGATTCGGCATCACAGCTGGTGGAGCCATCGGTCTCACTTATACGATTGATTGTTACCCGGCAGTCGCAGTCGAGAGCATGGTGCTCATTCTCTTCCTGCGGGATTTGCTAGGCTTTGCCTTCAACTTTGCTATTCAGTGGGTTTCCCTATGGCTTCAGGCCCGATCCCTTCCCCTCCCTATTCATTAAGCTAACCATACAAATCCAGGCCTTGGATAGACGCAATGGGCGGCCAAGGAGTGACAATCATCCTGGCATGCGTTTGCATGGTGTCTACGATGACTTTCCTGATATTACTGAAATGGGGTAAGGCGTTTCGAAGATATACGGCGTCCAGGTACCTGCATTATACGGAGCAGCGGGCGCGGGGACTTGCTTAGATGATACCATGATACCATGATAGAGGCGTCCTGTAGATTTGGATATCTAAAAGGTAATTCGACATCATGATTTGATGTCCCAATTTACTATCCAGTCCTCATGTTGCATTTGTCTCCAGTACACCAATCATATCTCGCCGCAAGTGTGGAAATCTCTTGTCTCTTCTCGTCACTTGATCCTGTCTGTCTTTCCATGCAAGTCATCACGACAGTGTCCAGTTGTCTTTTCTAACCCTCAGGTACTTGCAGCTGTGCATGGACGAGGTAACGAGCCTTCCCACCTGGGCTTACTTGATTCCCGACCCCGCACCATACTTTTTTGTCTCCTCAATTGAAGGCGATAGTCTCCTAGTGGAATCGAGTCAATCGATGTTCTTCAAGTCGCGGAGGCAGAATTGTTGGAGAGGTGCCTCGATGCCTTGGTCACATTTTCACAGGCAGACTTCATAACATCAATCAGCATGGCCGCAATACCTTCCTTGCCAATGAGCCAGACCAAGGATGATCTACTCAAGCATCTCAATATGCAACCTGAGACCTACGCAATAATGGCTGTAAGTTTGTCGTTCCTTTCCCTTGAAGATACTTCGGGCCCTCAAAATCTCTGCTGCAAAGATAGATGCTAATTTCCGAGGTAGAAAGAGACGAATGTGGTCTATAAATGGCCTGTGAACGATAAAGATCACCTCGAAGAAAGTTGCCGACGGAAGCCACCTTATGATTGGAATGTCATCAAGGCCAAGTACAAAGATGAAGCTATGCGGAGTCTTGCATCGGCCTCCGATGCGCATACTGCATATTATTGGAGCCTTGCTGTTGGAACGGACGACTGTCCAAATGTAAGAGCTCTAGTGCCACCCTTCTCTTCTCAGACTTGGAGAGCCATCAATGAGTCTGGTTTTGCAGAGTAGATTGCACGGCGGTTTCTCTACCACAAATTTCGATATCGTGATGGCCGCAACCGTAACTTGGGGAGCTCAAACCAACACCCGAAGGCCACATCCATTGAATTACATCACAGACACAACAAAGCGAGACACAGGTGCGGCGACGACAAGGAGAACTCCGAAGGCTGCTATTCTCCAGCAGGGGCATGACTGGCGGTAGTCCTTGCGAGGAAAGCGGTCTCCGGGGTGTAACTCTAGACCTTCCTCCTATGAAGCACGAAGAGATTCACAGAAAGTCAGGGACAATTTCTCCAGAGACTCTTGAGGGCTCATAGCCCCCTGGAAATCATCACTACTCATGGCATCCGAATCCCGCGTAGCCGTAAGTAGAAGTAACGCTACCTATTTAGGCGTGTCGAATTCAGACTAGATGCCAATTAAACAACGTTCTATAATGCAACAGCAAGATGGCAAATTGGGATATGAGACGCTTGTCTTTGCTACGAGCAGAGCTAAAGTACCTCGCATGTGGGCTCTCGAACGCAATCCTGTCAAGCTCCAGATTATTATTGTCAATATAATTTTCAACCTCTTCCCTCCCTCTTTGCAGAAAGGATACCGGAGAATGTACTGGAGACGCGTGAGTCGAGCGTACATTGATGTTCAGCTTGCATAGAACGGATTGACAGTTTTCTTTAGGAGTGTGGTTGCGACTTATTTGCTTACTTCTCTGGCAATCCAGTGGAACTTGCTCAAGCATTATCTGGAGTGGTGCAAGACAATCAAACTTCAAAAGCAGGGTCTCATATGACTGTTCGTTCTGTCCGGCCTCCGGCTCCTGCTTCAGTCAAGGATGAGAAGCCATTTTCTGGGTCCAGTGTTCGTTCTGGATCCATGTCTTCTCCATCTATGTCTAGTGAAAGCTGCAATTTGCAATTATCAGCCTCAAACACACTCTACCTAGAGATCTGCATCAACACTAGCAATAAGACTAAAACCTTGTGTGGGATTAACCTACAAGGTATTCGTTGCGATGGCGAGCTCTTCGAATGCATCAGGAACGAATATTTTCGATATCGGAAACACAACTACCGTTCCTAGCCCTCCAGCCATCAGGTATTCATTTGGGAAAGGAAGGTGTATCCACGTCCCACAATGCCACTTCTCTAACACCTGCCAAAACAGTTCGCGGTGGAAGTCCCGCGTCTCGTCGGTATCTTTCAGGCACCACTATCCATTCCCCCACCAACCGAAGTTCACAGCGGAAACTATATCTACACACCCTGTCCCCTCGACTGCGATCCTTCCGTGCCATCAGATATCTTTCTCCACTATTTCACCTACCGCGCTTCAAACGCCAGACTCACCTGGCTGTCACGCCTCCTCAAAAAGCTCGAACCGAGCGTGTTCCGCTTCACCGGCCCAGTGGACTACGGCTGGGGAATCTACATCCACGAGGGCCGAACTATTTCGCAACTGGGGTTCTTAATGTCTGCATGATGGTTCTGAGCGGTGTCGCGGCCTATCTGTGGAAATACTTCATGAATGACTTCCAAGAAGCTTTTGGATTTGCTGGGTGGATCGTTGCCGTGGTTAATTGGGATGCTCGTGGCTTACATTTCGAAGTGGCAGGAATCCTCGAGCTAGAGGCACCGCTTCATCTCCATTTGTAGCCGTTCTGCCATATAAACTCAGTCAACTATAGATACAGTTTCTTTTCTGCCACGAACACAAGACCTCCTTACTCGGATCTGCCTGCTTCACACATGGTCAATACCCACAAAACGCTGTTGCGAGCGGCTTCTCCTTTGAATAATCAGAAGAGAAGTTCGCGAGCTGGTGTGCTCTTGTGAATGACCTCGCAGGTGGAATCGGTCGGATGGAGAAGTGAAAGGAGAAATGGGGAGAGAAATGGCCTACCCAATAGGGGAGGTGATTTGTTGAAGGTGAGTTTCCTAGCAGCTGTTTGATTTAGTGACAGAGTTCACTCATTACATTTCATGCAGAAAAAGCAACTTGAGAGTTCTATGGGTGTAAGTATTTGTAGGAGGAGGTATCTTAAGTCATGAAATAAGTATACGTTCTCTTCAAGAGACAGGATCTAATACCCATCGCCCACGCCAATATTAACGACCCAGACAACTAAAACATCGTATTTATAGCACTATTGTTGTTGTTCTTCTTAATCTGCTCATTGATTGCCAAACGACTAATCAACGCCAACAGCTCCAGCTTCGGCCCCAACTTCTCCCCCAACTTCTCACGATCTCCAAGGAACTGCATTGTGCCTTCTTTGCTCTTAAACATCGACCAGGACGGCTTCGCGTACACCGCCACAACTTCCCCCGTTCGCGTCCGTACAAGTTTGTACCCATATGAGATTAGGTGAGGTCGTAGTCGCCGAACTTCCATACCCCTGGTGCGCTTCCAGTCGAACCTCTCTGGCCCGTCGCCGTATGGCAGAGCAAGCATGAAGAAGTAGTTGTCGGAAGAGAGCCAGGGTGAAAGGCCTTCCCCAATAAGAGCGCAGCCCTCCGATGAGCCAGGGCTTTCTGGAGATAAGATCCTTAGGTAGATATCATCCCAAGTTCTCGGAGGAAGAAGAGCTTCAGCGAGGAGCGGTGAACTAAGGCTGTCCGTTGCATGGACCGCCATTCTGGTTTCACTAATAGTCCATACCATATCGGGAAGCGAAACAATTGACAATGGCTTTGGGTCGTGTTTGTGGATGCCTATTGACATTGTTTCTGGGAGGAACGGCTTGCGGTAAAAGCCGATTCTATTTGGGAATCGAGTGTTCCTTGGAGTAACAGGAGGGTTAGTCGTCGTCTCGAAACACCGTCTGCATGAGGTTTTTTGCACCCGTTTTGCCTGCTTCTCCTCACGGCGTTGAATCTTCCTCTGCTCTTTAGCTTCCAGAGCCCGAGTTCGGGCCGTATCTCGTTCGTACCGGGCTCTCTGCCTGGCTTCCTTCCAGCTCGCCCTCTCTTTGGTATCCTTCACTCGCTGTTTCTTCGCGTCTCGTATTGCCTTCGCTCTGCGCTTGGCTTCCTTCCAACCCAATTGCTCCATCATGGAACTCGGATTGTCCGTCAGTTTGTGCTGCTTTTCTGCCTAATTTGAAAATTTTTAACTTTTATTCTGCGATTCTTCTCCTCGAGTTTTATCTCTTCTTGGATCTTTCGCGCCTCTATTTGCTTCTTGGTTTCCTTCTTCTCTAGTCACTTAGGTACAATTTCTTTTCGTATGGATTGTTTACTAGGATGTCTTTTCTGGAGCAGACCAAATCTTCGTATTTCTTTCGAATACGCAGAAGTTTCTTGTTTTCTTTGAGTGACGATCCAAGATTCAAAGCGTCTAGCCAGAGTCTGGCCTTTTTGAGCCCCTTGACCGCTGAGTATTCGAGTGCTTTGGCTTGCTTATTGCGGCAGGTAATAGCCTTCAACACCTCCTTGGCCTTGGCCTTGTTCAGCTTCTTGTTCTCTCTGAGGCTGGTTGACTGCTCGACGTAAAGTACGCAGGTCTGCTTGTGATTCCAGTTCGCAGAGTCCTTGACTGCCTTGTGTACGTGATCCTTGAGATCGTCGCCTTTGAGTCGTGTTGCTGCAGCCTGCTTCCGCAGACGATCGGCTTTGGCGGTTATGTGCCCGAGATGCGCGCGTCGTTGAGCTCGCTTCTCCTCCTCGATCGCTGCCTCGATCTTTCTGCGCTGGGCTTCTGAAGGTTCGGGTTTACCTTTAGCGTCTTGCTCCCGCTTGAGCTCGGCTTTATGCTCTGCAGTCTTGCACTCTAAGCAATCCGCAGCGAGGAATCCGTCGGCCTGGATCTTTCTAAATCCCCTGTACTTCGCGATCTCTTCCTCGTGTATTCCCGCTTGGCCTCCGCTCTTTTGACAGCGTCGTCAATTTTCTGGAGCAAGGCTCCAATTGCCTTTCCAAGGCTCTCGCCGTCGCCGTGTGAGTACCCGCCGTTGACAGGGTAGAAGACTGGATAGGTGTAGAAGGGTGTATAATCACACATAAATGCTGGTTATCGATTGTTTCGCATAGGTAGAGATGTTCTGAAATGGGTCAGGCAACAGTGGTAGGTCTTTCGATTCGGGATGAGAAGGTAGTCAGTCGGTGCTGGAAGGTCTGCAGTGAGAGTTCCAGGTGAAGCTCCGCTTCGGTGGTGGTTAAATCTGTTTCGAGCGGATATAAGTTCTCTAGGGCGAACCGAGGGATCCGTAACATACGTTGATGGTACTAAAGGTGATAAGATATTAGGGAGACGAGGGAACTGTGATGATTTGTCTAAGGTTGCGGGCTGAAGATTGCGAAGGGCTGACTGCGGAATGTGTCAAGAAGTCTGCTTCGTGAGGAAGGAGCGATGTTCGAGGTGCAACTTCTTCGGCTAATAGCTACAAACTATCATAATAGCACAACATGAAAGTAGGAACAAAGCGCTGGGGTCTTCCATTCAAGATATTGCCATAGTCGACGAGCTGGAAACTTGCCGAATTAAGTTCTGAATATACTCATCAATACTTCCCCGTCTTGACAGTCAACGACAGTCTGTCGAGCACCTGTTATAGCCAGTAAGTCAGTACATATCCTTTTAGGAAGTCTCGAGCGTCGGAAACTTACGTATCTCCCAGCAGTGATGGCTGGAAATTTCGATGGATTTTCCTCACTGACGCAACTGGGTAGTGTCTCAACCGTCTCATCGTAATTGATCGAGAAGAACAACGGAATACTATATCTCTCCTTCGCCGTCCTGTTTACGACTCTGTGTACTGTGCTTTTGTACACACCGTTCGTCCACCGCATTAAGAAGTCTGCAACGTTGACTACGATGCCGCCTTTGACAGGCTCTGCACTGATCCAGTGTCCGTCCGGACTGAGGATCTCGAGGCCAGGATTAGAATCTTGAAGCAGGAGAGTAAAGCACTCATAGTCGGTGTGAGCACCCAGACCGATCTCCTCGTCTTTATTGAGTGCGAAAAGCGGCTTGGGATTCGTGGCAGGTGGGTAGCGAATCAGTCTCGCAATGCCGCCGGGATGGGTGACCATTGACTGGAAGTAATCCTCCGGAAGCGCGAGGGAGAGTGCAAAGAGTCTGAACAGGTGTCTTGATAGTTGAAGAACCTGGGTTCACGTGAGCGAAGAATAGTGAGAGGTGGGAAAGGCACACGTACTTGACCATAATAGGCTACAATGCCTTCATAGAAGCCTGGTAATTCTGACTCTTTAGGCCACATATTTGACGCATCTTGCTCTGGAGTGCCGTCTAACTCCACGTATTTGCCATCCCCGCCGGTTGGATCTAAGCCGGACTCATATCCCCAATTGAACGCTTCTTTCGTCTCTTTGCTTGTAAAATTGTTTACCGATGAGAATGCCGCTGGCTCGTAACCTCGAAAGTATGGAGAGTTTTTCATATGGATGGCCTCTTTTGACTCTTGAGGCAGCTCGTGGAAGAACCTGTGAGCAAGCTTGAGTACTCCATCACAAACTGATGTGGGAATGCCGTGTCCAGTGATGTAGAAGAAGCCGACTTTGGTGCAAGCCTCATTAATCTCTTGAGCTATGGCCTGTCGGTCGGCGAGAGAAGAGGAGAAGGACTTTGTAAGGTCGATGATGGGAATTGAGCGGAATGTGGTTGCTTCTGAAGAGGTTGTGAGCCGTGATTGAAGGTATTCTTGAGCTTTGATTGCTGCCTCGAGTGAGCTTTTATGACTAGCTGGTAGAGGCTGGGAGGCGATGGCAGCCATATTTGATGTGATCAATTGGCCACTTTTCTCGATACTGATTTAGAGGTGAGTTGAGGTTGATTTTGAGGTTATCATGACTTGTAGATACCGATATGTAATGTCACGACCTATCTCATCCTTCCTTATCTGAGCCATCAGAAGTGGGGTGCGCCACGAGACACACCCCACCCTGGAGACACGACATGTCTCGACTGCCTTCCTGATTCACAAATCTAATTCATCACCTAGTATCGTCGTGGCCATGCTCTAATTCCACCTGGCCAGATAATCTCTCCATGACCTATTCACCGTCAAAACTCCGCCAACCCTCTCTCAATCATTGCAATCTGCAAAGCCAAGAGCCTCGAAAAGTATCTAGCTACCCAGAAAGCACCAGCCGTCGCCCAAAATCCTTCCTGATATTCTTCCCCTGCCCTCCTCCAAACACCTCTGATTTCACCTTCTTCATCCCATCCCCAGATACCGCCCACCTTGTCACTCACACTCTCGCCAAAGATCTTTCTCGTCATCACTCTCCCACTCTCATACCCATTCGCAAAGATGATCTCGTCTGCCTCAATTTCCTCACCATCCGCAAACATAACACCTGTCTCCGTAATTCTCGCTATTTCCTGACCCGACTTCAGCTTTATCTCTCTTAAGGCAATAAGCGAGCTACATCCGATGTCGATGTAGAATCCGCCCGCACGATGAACACTCAGGAACAAGATATTGGGATCTGCTTCTGAGCCAATGGTCTTGGATCCTACAGCCTCCAACCAGTCAATGACTGGCTGATCGTGCGGCCTCGAATTGAAGGACACATCCGCTCCAATCCTGCGGGAAAGTGTCGTGGGCGTCGCCATGGTCATCAGGTCAGCATCTTCTGTCACGGTATTTTCGTTACGACTGGCTACCGACATCTTTTGGACCATCTCTAAACTCATGATGAGAGTTGGAGAGCGTTGCACTATTGTCACATTGCAACCCTGCTGGTGGTATGTCTGGGCAATGTCGTGCCCAGATGAGCCAATTCCAACCACGATGATTCTGTGGCCTTTCGACGATTCGCGGAGATTTGCAAATTGGGTTGAGTGTTTTATTGTGCCCTTGAAGCTCAACGTTCCCGGAATCGAAGGAGTTCGGGGCTCTCCATTCGTCTCGGTCGCCTGAACGATATGGTGAGGATGGAGCACCCCTTGGACAATGTGAGCATGTTTTGTCGATTATGCCACAGTGGAAAGTTGAAAGACTTACTTCTTGTAACCTTGCCGTTATCCTTTCGTACAATTCCTACAGTTCACTCTCCTTTATTGGTGTCCCATTCTGATGACCCGATTTCACTCGAATTCCAGTTATTCAAATCTAGAGCCGACTCATAGAACTGTCAGGACAATTAGCCGCATCCTCAATCAACTTAGTCGATTTTACGCATCGCTCACTTCAAAAACGGCAGCCATCTTATCTTTCGGCGTCAAGAGCTGCTCTTCCTTTCAGTATCCATCGCTAGGCTTACCACAAAGAAAATACTTACCGGCCAGCTCGGGGGATATGACAAGTACGGCATTATGTTCATATAACATGGGTCATGTAGCTCTAAGTCCTCACACCTCAGCCTCCAGCAGTCATCCGTTCGAGCGTTCTTATCGATGATCAGACACGAATCCCGATCATGTTCAATCGAGCAGCTGTCATGAGACCGCAATGTCCAGCGCCTGGAAACATGCAAATCAGTGGAACAGCTCTCCCTTCTGGGGAGTCTCTACTTACCAACAATGATCACAGCGGGATCTTCACCCAAGAAATTCTTCCGTCTTTCTCGATACGTTTTCCAGTTCATACCCTCTGACAGCATGAAATGGCCTGTCACTGCCTGTCATGAAAGGCTGCTCCTTGAGATCGTATAACGCAATGAACATTGTACAGATCCTCCACTCATCGCCATTCTCCACATCTCTAATCAATCTCATGAGTCCTTTACCTGTCCCCGTGTCCGTCTCCAGAATGATGAAAGCTTGGATACATTTGAGCTTTCCATCCAGATCGATGTTGGCTATCGCCGGTTCTTTGGCTGCATCTAATGAGATTGATTATAATGGAAAGGGCGGCTTTTGAGACGTGATAAATGAAGTTGTCCTTTTAGCGCCATAGAGTGTGGTGAACTTGATATTAGAGAGGTAGAGATGATCGCGCCAATAGCTGGTGGAAGCCATCAAAGAGCTGAGGAGAGCGCACTTCTTATCCCGCAGCATGGAATTGAGACTCGCAACTCACTCTAAAGCAGCATTCTTGATCTCAGAGCTGGCTATGGGGAGCGATACAAGGCTGGGCTTGGGTAGGATGCCGCCGGGACGTTGAAGGATGTCTCGCTGGTATTCTTTTCATAGGGCCGAGTTGATAAAGACATCGTGATGGAACCCATGATTAGAAACCCTAATCAAATCTAAGAAAACAAAAATCGCAGAGCGTTGACTTAACAGACTGTCTTCTTGAGAATTACCGCAAGACTTTTTGTACCTGGAAACATGAGATGGAACATATCTCCCAAGACCCAAATACGAAATATGGATTAAAATCCCATATCGCGACACTCGCCGGCTCTTATTTCGCTCATACAGCCTTATCTACCAATACCGAATGGTTTTGTTACCTCATTGGCATTCGTCTATCGTATCATGAGCCCTATGCGTTGTGCCACCATAATAACCTTGTATTCCATTAGCGCTGACCCGACAAATTTACCTGGGATCCTTTTTGGTATTGGATGTACCAGGGCCAAGAAATGTCAGCTTGCGAGCTGGCCATTGATATTTGATTTTGGGCCCGAAAGCGAGCCATCTCCTCACGAACAGAACAACTTAATCTTTGTGTCGGGTCGTGTAGATGGCAAACAGCACTCGCTTATTTCGGTTAAGATAGGTCGAGGTAAACGCAACATCAGTCTCAACGAAGACACCTATGGAGTTTGATGTAATCTGTCCCATCGGTCTGTAGAAGCACTGGAAGTGAACCCAATTTAAGGACTAGAGCAAAGAGCAACAAAGATCGGTGAAACGCTACTGAATGACTGGATCACAGGGCAATAGGAAATCGGTCATTAAGAAAATGAATAGGAAGCAGTAATCTCAGAGTTGATGTTTCAAGTGATTTTGAAAGAATTCCTCTCGAGACGTTGATAATCAGTTGACACTGGTCTCCTCACTCCTCTCTGAATTGAAGTGGACTTTGATTCATTGATTCATTTGTCGACGCTGCGGACCTAGGCCATCTATCCTACAATACACAGAACAGAAGGCCCATTCAGATCATCGCTCAATTCTCATCCACCCATCTACTTTATCCCCCCTTCCCCTTTCTCTCACCCTTCCTCTTCCACGTTCACTCCACCTAGATATTCCTGACAAAAGAAAAGAAGCTGCCGCACGCTGCAACTGCAAGTAATGCCACACTCCCATCCCCACTAATGACACATACATAAATATACCATATTCGGTTCAAATGATTCGAATGGCCATTGCACACTGATACCATTCCGTCGAATGCCTGCCGTGATAGAACGCCGTCCATGAGCAGTGAGTTAAGTCATTTTTCCCTTCCTCCTTTTTTTATTTATTTTGCCTTCCGTGTCGCCTCTCAAGCAGTAAGTCCACCCTCAGGCGGGCTCTTCCCACCATCCGGCTTCTTTCCTCCGGGAATCTCCGGAAGACTAGGTATCGATCCACCAACACCCATCGGTCCCAGTTCAGGCACCTTGATAGTACCACTCGGCATCACAATCTTGCCTTCCAGCTTCTCGCCCTTGATAACCTTGTACGCCTCCTCCTTATCCAGCGTCTCGTAGTCCACCAGTGCCTTAGCAAGGATATCGAGCTCCTTGCGCTTGGACTGGAGGAGGTTCATGGCGCGCATACGGCCGTCTTCGATCAGGCGACGGACCTCACTCTCGATGAGCTCCTTGGTCTGGGATGAGAGGTTCTCAAAGTTTGAGGCGAGGTCGACATTGCCCAGCTTATCGGACATCCCCATCTGTGTGACCATAGCATAGGCAAGCCTGGTGGCCTGTTGGAGATCCTGCAACTGATGTTAGCATTATCCCCTGAAACGGGATAGTGAGAGGGGAGGGATGGAACATACAGATGCAGCACCACTGGTGACTTTAGCTGGCCCATAGATCAACTCCTCGGCGACCTTTCCTCCCATGCAGATATCGATGTCCGCCAGATACTCGTTCATGCCTCTGGAGTATTTGTCCATCTCTGGAAGATGCATCGTCATGCCGAGTGATTGACCACGCGGCATAATCGTGATTTTGTGAAGGGGGTTGGCGCCAGGAGTGAACATAACGACGAGTGCGTGGCCGGCCTCGTGGTATGCAGTCATCTCCTTTTCCTTTTGAGTAATGACCATACTTTTCTTCTCCGCTCCCATCATGACTTTATCCTTAGCCCATTCGAAGTCCCTCATCGAGACGGCCGTAGCCTTGGCTTTGCTAGCATGCACAGCAGCTTGGTTGATCACGTTCTCCAACTCGGCTCCAGAAAATCCAGGGGTTCCAGCGGCCAAATCTTCGATCCTAACATCGCTGCCGACGATAACGTTCTTCATGTGATGCTTGAGGATTGCCATTCGGCCACGAACATCAGGGAGACCAACGACGACGTTTCGGTCGAATCTGCCGGGTCTTGTTAAAGCCTTATCAAGCAACTCGGGAAAGTTAGTGGCGGCTAAGATGATGACTCCGCTGTTCTGCTCAAAGCCGTCCAGCTCAGTCAGAAGTTGATTGAGGGTCTGCTTGACGTAAGCCGCGTCTCTGGCGTTTCGCTTTCCACCTATCGCATCAAGCTCATCGATGAATACAATAGCTGGTGACTTGCTCTTGGCAGCGGAGAAGAGGTCTCGGACTCTCTTGGCTCCGACACCGACATAGACCTCGTCGAACTCACTACCAGACATGAAGAAGAAGGGGACGCCGGCTTCACCAGCGACCGCACGAGCCAAAAGAGTCTTTCCAGTACCAGGAGGGCCGAGAAGAAGAACACCTTTTGGAAGCTTGCCGCCAAGAGTAGAGAACTTCTCGGGGTTCTTCAAGAAGTCAACAAGCTCTTGTAGTTCATCCTTCGCCTCATCACAGCCATGGACATCAGAGAAACGGACTTTCTGATGCTCAGCCTTTGCCTCGTTCTCCGCCTTGCCGCCGACTTTCTTGAAGGTCTGGAAGAAGTCCACAGCCAGGGTAACAACAGTCATGCTGAGATACACGACCAGGCCAAAGTAGAACAAGAACTTCACCCATTTGAAGATTACGCCGCCAATCGTTTCTTCAACGACGACATGAAGTGGTGAGTCCTTAGCGCCGGAGCCATTGTCACCCTTGGCGACGGCCACAGTCCCACCCTGGGATTGAGCCGCAATAGCTTGTCCAACGGCCTGGAGTGTCTTAGGGTCGGTATTTGCTGACTGAGTAGCTTGAGTGGTAGCAGTTGCACCTTGACTCTGATTCTGTGCACTCAAAGCGCCGAGAGCCTGGTGATATAGATTCTCGCATGACTGATTTGTCGCCCATCGACCGGTCTCGTATCTCTCCTTTACAATATCTGGCATCTTGGCCCGGATCAATGCTTGGTAGAAAGCATACTGCGCACTTCCGCTGGTCGGATTCTTCGTCGCCATCTCTTCCAGGTGTGCCAACGTGCTTCTCGATACTCCACCAGTATATGCTCTCAGCTGGTTCACGTTAAGTCTGCTGAGTATAGG
Source organism: Cairneyella variabilis (assembly GCA_001625345.1). NCBI lineage: Eukaryota > Fungi > Ascomycota > Leotiomycetes > Helotiales > Cairneyella > Cairneyella variabilis. Next base: position 6,805 of record AYLM01000361.1, on the reverse strand, counting down.
AGATGACTTCTGGAATTGGGATTGGAAGGCAGTGGATATCTGCCGAGTTTGCGAATGGAGGAGCACGCGCCGAGCTATAGGGTTCGCAGCTCTAAAAGCGCCTCGAGGCAAGGCTCGGAAACTGTGCTGGATGTTGAGAGGTGTTTGTGAAATATTGCGAGGCATGAGGTTAGAAGAAAAGGATTGTGGAAGACCTCGGAGGCATTCGGGGATCTCTATCGTGGATAAAGGCTTGTGACTGTTAGGAAGCGGCCAGAAGCTCAAAATAAGTAGAGAACATACCTTATTGATAGCAGACGCAGGTGAGGTTTGTAGAGCGGTTTGCGGCTCCTCCATTCTCCGTGACTTCTCCTGTGGTGACTTCTGCCTTCTCTGTCCGAGTCCTATCCAAGGCACGGCAATCGCATTCGACACTGAAGGCCACAGCTCAGTTGCAGAGGCGGCAATGCCCTACAAGAATTTCATTAGTATTAGTTTGCAAGATTGGACTATTAGGCAAGGAATTCTCACCGGCAATGCAGAAACCTGGAACGCCATCCTCAAGATTGATAAACTCGTCCCACCAATTCCACTACTGATCCTTCATCCACTCCTACCCAGCACGGCAATGCCGTCCTAAAGGCTACAACAAAGTAAAGTAAAGAAGCGAAATGAACGCCAGCTCAAGATCATCAGACCTCTGATCGAGGTGTGTTGTTGTTGCAAGACCGAGATGGGATGATCCGTTGATGCTTCGACTTTTTGGCAATGATTCCATCGAAGTCGGTCGACATCCCGACGCGGCAGCTAATCCTCATTCGGTCTAAGATCATGTGACACCACCGAGTCCCGCTGTTCGGTCCCAAGATCTGATAATTTTTGGGATCGAGTTAAATCTTGGTAGTAAACTGGTAGGAAACAAGATCCGCGGAGCAGGCTTCTCCAGAACTTTAAATCAATGCAGTTGCCAAACAATGAGGGTCAATTGCGATGCAGGATGACATCTGCAGCTTCACGTGGGCTCTGAGTGAGCAAACATCACAGAATCTTTGGGACATGAAGATATTTCTACTGAGCTTTTATTGCTGCTACAGATACATACGACCCCTATTTAACCCAACCCAAAAATTAACAATCCCAGCGCGAATATACCTTAGTAGTTATACATGGTGCTCTCATCCCCTCTTTGCGAAGCCACCGAGTCCTCATCAACACGTCACCGTCAACCCCGACCCAATGCAAAGGAACAAAGACTATACAGAAAATCAAAGATCTCATCATCTCGTGACCCCGAAAGGCAATCTCATTACTGCGTGACTCGCTCACAAGCATCATTCAATTACAGTGATTTGTGGCTGAAATATCTTGCAAGCACGAGCAGTGTGCAAAGAGAAATAGAACGTGAAAGAAAACCTCGACCGTATACGACAAGGAAATGATTGACATGTAGCAAGGAACAACGGAAAGCAAAATTCCTCACTACCGCAAGAACAGAAAGCAAAACAACGCCCGTCCCGTGAGGGATCTCGGCTCTCTCGAGAAAGTGCTAGGAACTTGAGCTGAACTGAAGAAGCAAATAGTGATAGTGAGTGTGCTGGTGGTAATAATAATAAAGGTTGATGGTATGTATCGGTGTCAATATCGTCGAGTCGTTTCGGCTTTTGCAGCGTGTCCGGGTATTTGATGACATATGTGCGATCGTGAAAGGTCGTGAGAAATTACATCGAGACTGGAAGGATGAATTAAGAAGGCTTTTTTTACTGTTGTTTTTGTTTTGGAATCGATCTAGAGAGATTGGTGCTGGAGTCCCGCGTTCTCTCTGGGGTATAAGCCGCCGGCGTAATGATACAGTCGCTCAAGTCGCGAAACAAAGGAGATGAGTGGCCAAAAACTGACCCGTCGGACGTATACTCCGGCCGATGTGTTGAATTATGATATTAGAAGGCCATTACAGATTCTCGATGCGAGCGCTCGGCATTTGTAAGGATGGGTCGTCGAAGGCCTCGAGCTTTTGCGCCCAAGGGTCTTGGAAGATGTGCTGTTGAGGGAAGGCCTGGACGTGACTGATGACTTCAACAGGAGGCTGGTAGGCCACATTGTCGTACCATTGTCCTTCTTGCGGTGCAGCTGGGTGATACTGCTCCTGGACCTGTGACGTCTGGGAGATCGGTGTTTGAATAGACTGTGGGGCTTGGTGTGCCAACTGTTGCGGCAGTCCGTGGTGGTATTGAATGATGGGCTGCTGTTGTTGCTCAATTGGAGACGCATTTTGGAGGGCGTAGGTGGCCGACTGTGCCGGGTGGTGTGTGTAGAATGGCTCACCGGAGACTGGGCTTGCTCTTGAAGCAGATGAGTAGCTGCTGGGGCTGCTCTGAAGGATTTCTTGTCTCTCCAGCTGGCGAGGAATCTGGTAGGTCTGGATCGGTGGCGGGTTGGTGTTCAAGGTCGCCACGCCTGGATTGTTTTGCTCTGGCACGTAGTATGAAGCGTGTGCGGGAAGACTCGGTGCTCGGTGCATCACTTGGGTTGGGTGGCCGTGTTCTGGAATCGAACCGTGGTATTGCTGAGCTCCACCGGAGAGGCTGTGTCGATGGCCATATTGTTGCATCGGGTACCCGTCAATCTGATGATGGCCGAAGTCGGCGAATGAGTGTGCTCGATGCATGTGGTGTCCATGAGGCATCACATGTGCTGGAACCTGAACGCTTTGCGGCCATTGCATCTGGCTAGAGTGTTGAGGAGTGGATGGAGACTCTCCGCTATCAGAATCAGAAGTATCACCATCATCCAGCTCAGAAGAGTGAACACCGCGTTGGTGGGAGCGGCGCTGGTGCTTGACCATGGTTGTTTTCCTGCAGAAGCTACCACATGTAAGCGACATTCAGCCTATTTACACACGCACACGAACCTTTTGAGGCACCCGTCATGAGCACACTTATATGGGCGCTTTCCCGTGTGAATTCGACGATGTCGAGCGAGACTGGAAGACTGAAATCATGTTAGTACCTAAGTTTCAATTCAACTATGGACAGGACTGACATCAGAGAATCGCTTGCCACATCCAATGTGTTGACATTGGTGAGGTTTCTCGCCAGTGTGTGTTCGGATGTGAACCGTCAGCGCACTCCTCTGGATGAAGCTCTTGCCACATCCTGGAGTCATGCAGGAGTAGGGTCGCTCATTTGTGTGGATTCTGTAGTGTCTCTGGAGGTCTGATTTGCGGTTGAAGCTCTACATAACTGTATTAGCTGGCTGTTTGCGTTCACCAGTTCACGTTGCTTTGCTCACTTTATTACAGGTTTGCCAATCACACTGGAAAGGCCTGGCGTTCGGCTCGTTCTCTACCAATTCCATGACGTCCATTCTGAGCTGTGGGGAAGTATTCCCAGGTTGGCCTGTTTGGTCTTGGGTACTTTGGTGTACAAGTAAGCGTCTGGGATTGGATGCTATGGGAGAGTTGTATGGACTGAACTGGATGGTCGATGCCAGTGGTCAACCCAAGATCCAACGAAAGCTCCTCAAGTGAGTGGGAGGAGTGCCTGAAGGTATAAATGGCAGCTGCGTGAACAGTGATGCGCCGCAGGAGTCGAGATGGCAGTAATATGTCCGTGGAAGAGAAGCGTCCAGCGCAAGTGCTGTGGAGTGGAGACTGGTTGCTGATGGGTGGTGGAGGAGGATGATATGGATGTCTATGACTGTTGCAATGTTGGATGCACTGCAACGTGATGGACGTCCAAGGTTGTTGACCAGATGAGCTGAAGTTGTCAATATCTGATATGGATGAAGCCGAAGAAGTGTGAGGGGGTCCAGAGGTTTACATACTCTTGAGATGCTAGCTTATAAGTGGAGGATGGGTCAAGGATACGGTCCTAACAGGGTATGGCGGGGCGCACGAGCAGTAAAGAACTCACTCCCACGTTTGTAGAGATTGCCTCCTCTGACTAAGGAAGTCCCTCGGTCTGGCCTTCTGCACTACGAGTGATGCGAGTGGCTGCGAGACCCGTGGTCGAAGAAAAGAAAGAAGAGTTCTCGGCAGCGGCAGTAAGTCAGACTAACCGTCAATCGCAAGACTCGGGGGTGGGGACTCGAGGTGGTCTGCTTGTTTCGACGTCCAAGTGCTAGTCAACCAGCGTGTATTAGGTTTCCGAAACAGGGACCATTCTTGAAAGAGGATGTTCGTGTGCAATCGGTGGCTGAAGGGATCGTCGAGCTTGAGCTTCAGAGCGCAAGGACGTTGAGGGCTCAGATACTGGTAGGATAATTGATGACTGGATGATATAGAGTTCCCAGTATGGGACCGTAGTTGAGGCTTCCTGCGGGTCAGAATCCACGGCTCGACAGCTATAACGGCGCGAGCTTGCAATGTCGTTCGTTCGTCGACTACTCCTTGACAGAACGCAACGGCTAGTCGGATGGACTGGCCGGCGTTATATATGGAGGTTCAGCGCAAGAGCTTGAGCGTGGGAGATCAATTGGCGCTACAGAGAGAGTATCTGAATAAGAGTGCAGGTACCTTGCAATGCTTTGCTTGGCTTGGGCACAAAAGGTGATGAAGAATGGAGTTTTCCTGACTCGCAGAGAGGATATGGATAGATGCTCTTTCAGAGGAGACCGAAGACCGATGGATACAGGATAGAGTTTGTGATGGACCCTATATGTGAGAGCAGTGAAGACAGGATCCGGAGGCGTAGTGGAGTCCGTGTCTGACGGTGGAGGCCTGAAGAGGAAGAGCTTCTTTCTTCAACGAGAAATAATAATAAGTGGAATGAGTAGTCAGGTAGCGGGAGTTCGGAACCAGGAGGGGCCAGGCCACTTGCCCACACATTTTGACTCGTCAATCAGGTACAAGGCCGGAGTCGATACGATACGTCTTGCAGGCCCTCTGCTATCGTCAAGCGATTAAAGTTCTAGGAAAAGAAGGGCTCCCTGCAGGAGGGTTGATACAGCGCTAAGCCGCATCGAGGTTTACTCCCCAGATATTAGACATTAGCCGTTCACGACGCAAGGTAGGCGCATTTCACCATGCCATTGGGCTGATGAAGACTTGCAGGGGTTGCAGCCAGGGTGGACGTCGAGTGAACAAGGACATGGGCCGTCGGAGGGCGAAGCGTGGCGTGGACGCTAGCTGGGGGGGAGCGAGAGGCAGGGGTGCATTCCGTTAGCAGTCCTACTGTACAGTAGGTATCTGCATCTCCTCTCCTCCTACCCCTAGGACGGCCTGCCGTAGCGAAACAAGAAAATACGGCAGACGTAATCATAAAAATACAAAATACAAAATACAAAATACAACATACAAAAATACAAAAATACCGGAGTGTCTAGTATCTACGAGGTAATGGCCTTTTGCTGCGCTGTCGTCCCCGGCCATATTTAGGAATAGCCTCGACGACACCTGTGCCTTCGTATGCATGCACTATCTGTGTCATGTTGAAGAGCAGCAGAAAATAACTTTTGGTGGCCAAGTGTGCGCAGAGGTGGGTTGAGATGCGAGATGCGAGATGAGCTCCCCTCTGCCACCGTGGAGAGAAGCAGCAAACGTAAAAACGAGCATGAGCGAGTAAAAGTAGCCGTTTTTGCACTTTTTGCAGCGATTCGTATCATATCAGCATCGGAAGCCTCTCAATTCAGGAAGCTCGTCGTCACGTTCCAGGGTTCGATTTCACCACCGTCAAGCCGGCGAGATTCCCTGAACGACCCCTCCACCGCCGCCAGGAACAAGCAACGAACATACCCATGAGCATCGGAGCGAGACCCATGCTGGTGGCTGCCAGGCTGGTTCAGAGGCCTGCAGAGGGCCTGCTTTCTCTCCGGGGAGAGTCCACCCTGTTACCTGCAAGGAGCGAGCCCTGGTCGAACCAGACGGCCTGACTGGCAGCAGTCGAGTGGCCGTACTCCGTAGTCGCGTTTCGATTGGTACCGACCCTGACGAGACCTGCAGGGGCACATCCATGACGATTCCGAATCTCGCAACGGCACGCTTGCGGGCAAAGAAGCTTCACGCTCGAGTCGAGAAACACCCTGGTCGGAACACTTCTCTGGCCTCTCCAAATCCCTCCTGCCTCGTGGTGACAGGCAGGCGTTTGTTTCCGAAGCAGTTATCGCTCGGTACTTGAATACATGCGTTGAGGCCGACAATCCCCTCTCATTCGGCCACCATCAATTCACCATCAGTTCTGTTATTCGTACTTTTAACTTTTAGGCCTTCACAGGATTATTAAGGTTACCCCAGCTTTTGCCCGAGTGACAATCGAGATAACCTCTAGCTCGACGCCCCTGATGTCTTGGTCGCAACTTGATGCTTGTATCAGAGCATTCGGCAGGTACGGCTCCATACCGAGATCGAGATGATCAGGTTCAGGCTGCGCTGCGCTGCGCATTACAGTACTTACAGTACGGTACGGTACCAATCTCCAGCCAGACCAGAGACGGCTCAGCAGATCACCCGTTGCCTGATTCGTCGAACAAATCTCTCAAGATGCCCAGATAGGCGATTAGATGATCAAATATCATGAAAGCAGAGATTTTTGGCGATCCAAATTATTCAAAAAGGAGAGACACTCATTTTAGATCCCGGCTCAACCTCCGAAAATGTAAGTAGTGCTAGGGGGCTGGATATCACGCCCACAGCACCAACCCAAGAGACTGCAGCTCAGTGTCAGATGTGACTATGCAAATCAGGCTCGGATTGTCGTTCCAAGACGCTCTCATTGGCCAGCTGTTCTCGAAATAGGTGAATGTGGTGATGATATTTTAATGCGCATGCTTGTCAACGGACATCGGGATTTGACACACTTTGAAAGCTTGACTTGTTGCATCAGTGATCAGC
>AYLM01000059.1:0-59675 GCA_001625345.1 Cairneyella variabilis | reverse complement strand
GGGGGGGAGGGAACCTTTACCAAAGTCCGTACGATCTCAGTAATGACTATCATCTCCACGGAGAGGAGGACAAGGAGGACATCAACTACGACTAGAATAGCCAAGGGGTTCCATCACATTTGCGTTATGTTCTATATTGTGTGGAGAGCTCCACAGCGACCGTTTCTGAGCCATTCCCAATCAGAGAAGAAATTTGTGACGTTCCCCACGACCGAACTCCAATCACAATGTCATTTCCAAAACAAACGATTGAGTCAAGCGAATCTCTTCTCTTCGAGGTTCGGGGACGAAAATGGGCGAACTGAACTCCAAGTCTCGCCCACTTTCAAAAGAAAGGACAATTCTAGAACCACCACATCCAGATCACGCCAGGAAGCCCTCCCTTGCAACTTCAAGTAACCTCATCATCGCCCATGCCCGGGCAAACAAACTATTATACACCACCTGAATCCCCTCCAAGCTCCTAAACACAGACCTTACGAAACAATGTCGTAAACGGCCCGGTGGACGTATTATCAACATCCAAATTGAAGGTGCCAACTGGCAAAAGAAGTATATTTGATCTCTGAATTGGCTTAGGGGAATGCTAGACTCCTAATTGAACATGTTTCTCGTATGTCACACGTGTGTTGGTAAGAGTAGGGTCTGCTAAGCAGGGTAATCTTGTCGGTACAGGGCTGGCGGGTGCTTTTCGTAGAGAATGACTTCTACTAGCACCACAATGATGTCATTTTTCTTTCCCTTGATTGCTAAACTCAACGCTGAATGACCCTGCTCATCTCTGAGGTGGATATTGGCACCAGTCTCGAGTAGGATTCGGATGGACTCAATATGGCCGCCGATAACTGTATGGTGCAATTGCGATTTCCCATGTTTGTCAACACTATTTAGGTTCGACGTGGCATCCACCAGCCATTGAACAGTGACACTGGACAGGCCCATTTGGTAGCCAATGTGAAGGGACGTTTCATTGTTAAGGGTGTTCGCGAAGAGGAAGTGTGTCGGATCCGATTCGATCATAAGCTTGATGGCCTCCTTTTCCCCGGACTGTACTGTACCACTAGTTTGTATTCATCAGGCTGACGTCTTGGAGCGAAATCATGAGGTCAGCTTGATGAAGAGAATATACTCTGACGCCAAAACGGTCCTCGTCTAGCTTGATCGGGCTGGCGAAGAGAGTGACGTCGCTTGAGCTGTTAGAGAATGCGAAAGATCCAAGATGGGTTGTGGTGGAGAAGAAACTTAGTGGCAGTCAGTTGAAGGGTCTGGTTGACCTTCACAATCGCGAGTATTGGACGAGAGTCTGGATCATCCAGGAAGTCATCTTAGCGTCCAGGATAGTGCTTCATTGCGGTTCGAAGAAGGTTGACTGGGATTCCTTCGCTACTTCGCACAAGAAGCTCACGGACCCCTAGGTGGGCTTCACCATATCGAGACTCGATGCAGAATTCCTGCAGGATACTTTAGCTCAAAGACTCATCCTTTTAAAGGTTGTTGGGCCAGCCTCTCGGTCCTTGAGCTATGTTCTACGGGAAACTATCAGTTCATCTTGTTCAGAGCCTTGTGATAAGATATTCGGAATTATTGGGCTGGTCAACCCCAACCTCGACGGCTTTTGCCTCTTAAACCAATGGAGGCGGATTATTCAAAAATCTTGTTGGAGATATATGTAGAGGCAATGCAGTATCACCAGCGACGGCTTCGTCAAAGTACTAGCAAGGTATCATTCGGATATGCTTCAGCGACAGTCCAGTTCAGTCAGCTCGTGCAGCGTGTCATCGACATAGGAGCATGCATTCCCTGTGACAAGCGCCCAGATCCCCCAGACAGGACGTTGAACCATTAGAAGAGGCGGAGACTTTCGACATCATGGGAACACAAATTGGCAGAGTCCTTGAATTTGGGCCTTGTCTCCAACCAGGAAAGCCTTTCAATGAGCTAAAAGATAGATGGGTTGCACGACTACGAGAGCAGCATGCCCTCCAGGGTTTCGCCCCAAGTATATTCCATGGACCCAAAGGGGGATTGAAAGCTCTCAATAAATACGACCTCCTGCGGATTTTCCCTCTTGAAAGACAACTGGGTCAAGGAAGACAGAGCCATATCCCACATGAAAATATGGTCAGCTACGGTTATCGTAGTCCAATAAGCCCAGGTCATCCCGAATTTCATGCCAGTCAGACTAACGGCAATGGTTGCGAACTCACTTCAAGTCAGCATCCGATCAGGTGGCTCTAGCCACAAGACACCAGAGACTCTGTCACTCCCTGTCCCACGTTATTTATTAGAGACACTGGCCGGTTTGGACTTTTCCAAGGAGACATGGCAAAGCAGATGTGTCTACCAATTCTTTGGCTCGGACGTGGTATGATGATGAATTTCGAGCGTGTGAGTGGCAGTAACAGTGTGCGCGGTCTCCTTGGTCGCGTACTCAAGATCAAGCCAGCGGGCGAGCCTCATACAAGGCTTGCGTCGGGCTCACGCGAAGTTTTCAAATTCAGCTGTGCAAGTCAGGAGCATTCTCATTCTAAATTTAATATCAAATTCACAGTCGACATTGAGACATTGCAAGCCCTGACCTTTTGAGAGCGGACGACTGCGAGAGGGTCAGGCCTTGAGGCCTTGCTCCATACACTTAAGGTACTCATGAGCTTGAGATATCTGGTCTACGGCGAGCAAGCCATAGGTTCCCACGTTATAGACGAGAGGATGGACCTCGAGACCAAATATAAGGCGATCCGAGAGCTTGGAATATACACATAGATGATGAGAAGAATGAACAGGACTACCTCCATCGCCGAAATTGGACGACGCAAAGAGATCGAGGCTTTCCCCTGAACAAGCGGATGGTGTAAGAAGAGCACTGATAGGAGAAGAAATTGTCGTTAGCAGACCGAACAATGAGACCGCGGTCTTTCTGCTTAGAAGATTAAGGGTTTGGTTGAGAGACGCAAGACATGACAAGGAGTTCGCAAGCAATGGGAAAGAAAGTAATTTTCAACACCAACTCGAATTATCGGAATTACAAAGTGTAACAAACAGGCTGTAGAAACGTGGACTACGGCAACCCTAATACTCATCATGCATGTTCATATGTACCCTCATCCATATTATACAAGTAATTTACAAGTCGTTTCCATCAGATGCAGATACCATCATCCAGATCCAACTCGTAGTCCGATACCCATAACGCCTCATTAATGACTCATCTATCGAATCATCTAATGGGTAACAGCCCTCACAAGTTGTAAGAGCAATCCGAACATCAATCCTCGTGCTACTTCTTCAACTTGTAAGCAGTCGAAGATCCTGCCAAGCGCTTCAGAAGTTGCAGCTTGGCCCATGACGCCAGTAAGAGCGGCAGGGACACCTCTTTCTATAAGGAGCTTCCTGGCCTTGATCCGCAATCTCTCTTTTTCTTCCATACTCATCTCTGGCGGCCAAGCTTTCAACTCCTCTTCAGTGGGAAGACTGTTTTCTCTCAGCTTACGCAGGTGTGTTGCGATTCCTGAGTCTGAAGTGTTTGAGGCGATAATTGAGTCTTGAATAAGAGATTGGATGGACAACAGAGAGGGATTATTGGGCCGCAAGAGGAATGTTTTGGCCGCTGTGAGGAGTGTGCGGCGGATGTTCCAGGCGGATGAAAGGGTGTAAAGCTCGTTGATTACGGCGAACAGAAGTTCGACTGCTACACGAGTTTCTGCTTCTGTGAGGGGTGTAGCTTCTTTGCGGGGTTTGCGGGACGGTGTTGTGGCTGGCACCGATGGTCTTCGGGTCCCAGAGAGTGATGGACGACCAGGAGATTGTTGCGAAGGTGCTGTGCTTGTGGATGTCCGTGGTAGATTGCTCTCTGCACGAGAATGCGAAGTAGAAGAGTCTTCAGCGTGCGTCCCATAGTCATCTGGCATGTGGCTTGGAGGCGGCGGTAGCTTCATTTCGCTCATGTTCGAGGTGATAGGTGATGAAAGAGGAGTACCTTTCCTTGAAGGAGCTCTGCTTGGATCTCTACTATGGGTGGCGCTGCGGCGACCGCTCATCGATGACCTGGCTGATGTTGAGACTCTGGGCTCTCTTTCAGTCTCGTCCTCGGCAATTGAATTATAGCTTGGCCTTCGTTCCATTGGGGGAATCTTCGATGGCTGTGTTTGCACAATCGGTGCAGCTCGCAAGCTGTCTTCACTAACTCGAGCAGCCCTGGGTGGGACAGTGGAGGTCATACTATCCATTCTCGGAGGCGAATTCATGCTGTCCATTCTCGGTAAAGTTGATGTTGAAGAGCGACCCGCAGTGTGCATGCTCACGTTCCCTGAGCTGCCGTTGACCGTCTTCTTCTGGCCCAAATTGCCTATGTTGGTGAAGACGCTGTTGATGCCCCCACCAATAGCCTTTCCTCCCTCAGCAACGCCCTTAGGTGCGCTTGTAAGCACATCCAGCATACCTTTTCCCATGTTCTCAAAGGCCGAAGGGGTCGGCCATCCAATGGCAGGAAAGCCATTTTTAGCACCAGAACCGGACATGGATTGACCTTGATCTTTTTCTAAGAATCGCTTCAGTCCCTCGCTCTCAGCAAGTGGCGGATACCAGCATGCATCCCTCAAGTACCTCTCAAGTTCTCCTCGAAGGGACGATTTTGTATGCTCTCGCCAATTTGGAAGTGTACTATGTTGCTCTGTGAAAGCTGTAGTTCCAGACAGTCGAGCAATAGTTCCCAGGACTTGATGTAAAGTCTCAAAGTCCGCGTATCTTCTGAAGATCATCCATCCTGGAAGGTCTGACAACGCAGGCTCAACTTGTATAGCGTAGTCGGCGTTTGGTTTGCTACGTAACCTACCCTTCTCAGTCCCTGTGGAATCATCAAAGATCGTGAATTTCGCGTTGACAAGGGTCAGAGAAACTGTCTTTCTCCTAGCTGGACTCCCTTCTTGAAGCGCAGCAGGAACGGTTTGTGGTACCAGTTGATCGAAACTAGTGAAGGGAGAAGCATTGTTCGTAGTTTCGGCAGAAATAGACTTAGCCGATGATATTGGAAGATCCCCAGAGTTGGTTAAAGCTGCATTTTCTGATGTGAGCGCAGCCCTTATAGACTTCGACGAGCTTGAGACTGTTGATGATTGCCCCGTCAACGGTCTTGCAGAGCTGCTCAAGTTTGCGGAATCTATAGCATCGACCTTAAAGGGCTCTTTAGAAGATGAGCCAAGGGATCGGCCGTTTGTCAACACTGTAGTATTCAGGTCCAGCACCTCGGCTTTCTTCTGCACTGCTTCCACAAGCGCTTTAGGAGCGTCATCCAAAGGACTTTGCGGGGTGATGGCCTTCTTTGCGTCTTCCTCTGCCATCATTTGAGACAGTCTCTTCGCTTCTTCCATTGCTTCCTCCATCGCTTCTTCAGCCTTACTCAATCGTTTCTTATGTTTCTTAGTCTCTTGTTTTTGCTTCTCCGCCTGGTTTTTGTGTGGTTTCGTCAAGCCAATATTGCCAACGTTTCCATCGATGTCATGGAATGGACTGCTAAGCAACTCCTTGCCAGTTTCCATACCCGCGTCTATTGCTTGGCTGAAGTCCGGCTCGCCCTCTTCAAGCAAGTAGACAATCCATCCATTTATCCACTCTGGTTTTGAACAACTCTGTAACGTCATTTCTAGACACAACCCGGCCAGGATCTCCCTCAAGAATATCCTAGCAGGATCGCAATCATAGGCGGGTTTCTCGAGGAAATTTTGCAAGATATCTTCCGCAATCATCTTAAATTTCCTTGCCTGCTGCTTCTCGCTGAGTACGTTTGCAAGATTCGATTCGGGGTTTGCAGAGAGGTATGTGTATACAGCTTCCACCGGCGGCACATTTGTCCCTTGAGACATGGACAATGCGCTTGATAGCTCGCTGAGGAATACTATCACAATTGAGGAAGAGTTCGTAAGAAAGTCAAGGAAGGTATCTGCCGGCCGCTTTCGAGACATGTTCTGCGAGATGGAGAGTATAAACCTCGCCAGCGTTTGCCGGGTTGCCGCTGGGAAAGACTGGTCCTTTGGAAGAATTGGCGAATACCACCACTTAACATAGTCTCGAATGACAGCATCTACCAGGTTGTTGAGGGCGGCCGCCGTCTCCGGTTGAAACCCTTCGAAGCTCGTCCCGACCGCCACATCTTCGTTCTCGTCGTCCTCAGTATCCGTCCGCGCGTCTCGCAGATCCAGAAGCCTTTTCACAATATCCAGGCCCTTTTCCCTCCGCGCATTCTCAATTGAGCCAGCCGAGGAGCTCTGGCCTTCCCACGTTGCATGCAGCACGATTCCACCCAGTGCACCGATCAAAACCAGCCCAATCTTTCCGAGGATGAAGTATGTAGATGCTACCAATCCAACCGCGATTGAGCCTATTATCTCCGGAGAAGCCGTCGAGAGGAACTTCAACACAGCGGTAGTAATATCCTCAACGCTTATATTCGGAGATGAGGATTGCGATTGCGATACCGGGAGAGGTTCGGCCTCCTTGGCTGGGACAAACCCATCATGGGCTTGCGAGTCTCCACCAGTTCCGTTCATTGCGCTCGTGTCTGTTATGGGCTCATGCTGAAAGTGTTGGATTTAGGTGAGGTCAAGACGTTATAGACAGTGTCTTTGTTGCAGATAGAAGGCGCTGGCGGAAGTGGCTGCAAATATGACACAGAGAATTCTACACAAAGGATCAAATGCGCAAGCTGTCTTCTGTCAAGTGTTTCGTGAAACTGGTGATCTCCCCAGGCCAAGAGAAAGGTCCATGCACGCAAATCCCCCTGTTTAAAATAGCAAAACGCCATCCACTCAGCCTCCATCATCACCTCTTACTGCTTGTGGTCTAGAGGATTATGATCCCTGTAGATTCGCGTGGCGCGTCTCCCCAACTCCAACGTCAGAGAGAGCAACGATATCTCAAGATTTCTAGAAGCCTTTACAGGCGGTGGCTTCCCAAAGTTCGCGGCTTTCTGGTCTGCAAATCCATTCATTCTATTACTCTCCCAATTCTCGTTTCTAAGAAGCATAACAACCACACGCATCAAAATGGCGAAGACAGGCAAACGCGCCCGCGACGAGGTCGACACTTATGAAGAGGACGATTTCGTTGAGAACGATGATGGCAACGCACCCAAGAGCAAGAAGACGAAGAAGGCTGGTAGCAGCAAGAGCGAGAGTACTGGAGGAAACAAATCCTGGGAGGTCGGTCACGCACGTACTATCGCTGGAGTAGAGTCTGACAGTTGATAGCTATCCTCTGGAAAGGCACCACGAAGAGTCGAGATTACGGAGTTCAAGGGTACCACCCTCGTGAATATCCGGGAATACTACGAAAAGGATGGCGAGGTAAGCGGAATCGGGCTCTTTGTCTCCTACCTCCGATCTTCACTCTGTTCCACTTTATGTACTCTATTTACTCTCACTCTATCCTAACCTGGAAGGATTTTACTGTTGCTTACGACCGTACTCCTGAGAACTTCTCGAATCAGAATATGCTGACTTCCCGATCTTGCAGTACTTGCCAGGCAAGAAGGTCCGTTTGAGAACTCTTTCTAAGGTGAATGAGATCTGACGTCTTCTAGGGCATCTCCCTGACTGTCGATCAATACAAAGCCCTCATTGCAGTTTTACCCCAAGTCAACTCTCGGCTGGGTCAGATGGGAGTTGCAATTGGAGGATCTGTACCTACTGGCGACGAGTCCGAAGAGGAAGCCAAAACCAAGAAGCGCGTCAAGGCCAAGAAGGAAGAAAAGTCGAACATCGAAGCCACTTCTGAGGAGGAAGATGAAGACTGAACAAGAAAAACTGTGTATGATGGGCAAACGGCGTTCTGGGATGTACAGGTCTGTAAATGGGCATTGGGAGGGATTGGCGTTATCTGGCTGTATTTGGCAAGGATGTCACTCTGAGTGGACGCATCTTTGACTTGTACAAATATCGGCAAAGGCCTGCGGATACAGAGCAGAGATAACGTGCAAAAGTATGGCAAGTCCATGACTTTAATGACTTTCTAAGCATACCTCTCTCCTTACCTGCCGTTGGTGTCGATCCATTCGATTGCTTTCAATTTGACTGCCAGTAGAGGCTCGCAAATTTAGCTGCTGTTTCCCTGGCGAATATTTCACTTAAACCTCTTTCGGCTTCGTTGCCGCTTCCCTGTATTAAATTTTGAATTGTTCGGCGGACTTCTGCAATGCTTGCAATCCTGCTTGATTCATCTAAGTAATCGTATGCTGGTCGTCTTACAATCTACAAAGAACCTCATTATCAAATTCATCATTATCGTGCACTTTCAAAGCTTCGTTGAGAGCTCCAACCCACTGCATCGCAAACCTCCACTGTATCTCTGTGCAGGTTCAAAGCTGGCAAACTTGGCCAGGAAGTATTCGAACGGTATCATTTTGTAGAAAAATTACAAATGTATCTCCCTGATCTTGATCTTCCTCTGGAAATATCTATCATTTCTTGCTTCCCTCCTGTACTCAAGTCGCAATGTATTGTCTAGACATCTACCTGATGGCCTTGACTCTTGGTCTTCTCCTGCGGGCCACGAGGAGGTCTCATGCCGTCTTTCCATGGGCCATTAAAATCAACCTTGATTCCTTCCACGCAACCATCTTTGCTCAGTCCTTAAGCATCGGGTCTGGAGTTCCTCCGGCCGAAACTGCCCCTCGCGACTACCTTTGTGACTGCCACCGCCTTAATCACTAGAGCAATGACACAATGGCGAAACTCTATTTGTTTACTTCGGCAACGAAGCTCTTGCCTTCTCCCCTCCTCTTCCTTCACAAGTTGCTTGAGTACTGCTTTCAATCTCCCTGCGCGTTCCATCACTCTCATCAAGCTTTCGTGTCTGTCGGACCTACCACCTGGCACTCACACCCTATTCTCACATCGCTTTTAAGCTCCCTCGAGTTCTTCTCTTCTTACCAGCGTGCTGGTTGTGGTATTCCTTCTCAAGTCACAATGCCCATTACACGCCCTGCCACCACTCTCCCTCGCCCTGCAGGCATCTCTACTTCTCTCCCTTCTTCAAGCGCTGCGCGAGTAGCCGCTTCGATCCAGAAGCACATTGAGCGAGTAAGTCCCTCTTTACCATGTCGTCGTCGTTGTTCCTTCCGTCACCATCAATTCCCATATCGCTGTCGTTTCCTCCACCATCGTCACTCCCTCCATGGTTGTCCCCTGCCCCTTGACTGTCAATTGCATTATTCTCAATGCCTTTTTGGGGTTCATTGACAGCTTACGATCGCTTGTCTATTGCTTCAGCGTTACCAATACCATGCGCGACCTGATCCAGCTGCTGGAACGCATCAACTCCCGTGCTGTTCTATCACATTGAACTCTATGCCCCTTTCAGATCCGCCATCGCGTCTCCTCCACTCATCATTTCTTATGTCTTCACCAACCTCATCCTAATGTCTCTATGATGCAGACTCAGAAGGCGCAAGCTGCTCGACCGTCCGCCAAGCAACCCAGTCGACCAAAACAGCCCATGCGTCCTTCACCTCGCGTTCCTGCCGTTGCCGCACGACAAAGTACTACCTCAGTGTCTTCTCTTCCTATTTGCTCCGCTGCTCGGCCTCTTCCTAAATTCGTCAAGACTCCCACTGCTCAACTTCCTCGCCCGGCTCCTCGCCCGCTTACCAAGGTCGTCAGGACACCCACCCCTCAACCTCCTCCTTCTCCCCCTTCGTCTCCCTTCATCCCCTCTCCAGCTTCATCACCATTCGTAAGCATAAATTTCGGCTTTAGATTCAAACTCCTGAGAAGAATTACGGTAATAATTTGTCATAGTGTCCCTCTCCGGCTTCACCTAGCGCCCGCCAGTTGAAGTCTGCCCTTAGGGCCTCCGCCACCAAGACAATCCGACTCTTGAAGAGTGTTCGCTGGCCTAGCGACGACGATATAGTTGTGGAAGTCCGATTCTATAGTCCCGAGGAACCTTTCCGGATGGGCCCCCTCGATAATGGGCCCCGATATGGGCGCAATTATCCGGATGGACCACGGCGCTGCCCCTATTGCGCATCCAACCAAGGCGGAGGACGATTTCTCCCAACATACCCGGACAAGCTTTACGACGAACCCGATAAATATGCCTTCGACATGTTCTTGAAGGATGTAGCGAGACAGCTGTTATGCGAGGACCATGAGGACGATTGAACTGAACAGGCCTGCCAGACGGACAATCCACCTCCCTCAAGTCTCAGGTAAGGTTAGTAGTCATTTCCTTCTTTACATCCAAAAATGACGCCTCGGTGTCACCAAAACATTCAAAAACAAAGGCAATGGACGTTTTGTTGAGCTGGTAACTGTCTGGGCGCCCGTGGTATCACTAAACAATCTCCAAAAAAGCTAGGTAAATACTAGAAACGGCCCGGCCTCTAACATCTAGTCTGTGTTGGCACACTTACTTGCCCTTGCGCAACCACTTTAGCCAGTTTTATTTACTCAAATTACGGAGCATCCTTATGGCCGCCCCTTTGTGCGTGCTTATTTGTGTACAGGATAGGTATTTCGATCGTTCAAGGCTCAAGATGATGGAGATACAAGTCCAAGAGATTCGTAGGTATTTTCCTTCGAATAGAGGGTACCGTTACTAACATCTTCTAGATTTACATCGAGAGAAGGCATGTGGGATTTGACGTGGTGGTGGCATTGTTATGAGGGGCGTTTATAAGTATTCCCTTGGAATAGTGTCTGAACACTGTCAGTAATATCTTGAAGGATGATCGCGAGAGGAGTATGAGGCCAGCCGTGGTAGCTATTTCAGTACTATTTTATGGGCAAGTCTCGATGATCCTATTCTTGATAACCGTCTGACAACTTACCATAGTTTTCAGGGCGTCGACCGTTGGAATTTTTGGGAGGAACGGACGTTCGAACGGAGCATGAGCAGAGATAAGTCATTCTATAGCAGGTCACATTAATTCCGATTTTGTTAACCTCATTGACCTTGAACTTAGTACGATTAAGAACGCCGATAGTTGGACTTTGGCGGGGAAAGGGACTTTGAAAGAAGATAATTTGTTGTATGGTAGGTCACAAATATGGACTAGGATATCTAAGCAGCAGCTAACTGACCCACAGCGGTTGTTATGAGGGATAGATTGGGATTTGGATATCGGCCTGTACCTGGACCCATGAGCTTCTGGATCTCTGCATGCCTGGACCTAGGACTTCTGGACCTTGGATTTCTGGACCTGTAGGCTTCTGGACCTGTGGACTTCTGGACCTTTGCTCTTCTAGACCCCTAGATTTCTAGCTCGCTGCTTCCCTGGACTCCTGGACTCCTGGACTTCTGTTTCTTCGACCACTGGACTACTTCTGGCAAATGCGTGGCGAATGCTTAATGATACCGTATTTGGTAAGTGACAGTCCTTTCGTTAATCTATTTATCCAAGCGCTCACGTCCTAAGGACTTTATCACTTGTCGATCTCCGAACTCTGGCGCTCCTAGAAGGCCCCCAGTTACTGGCAGTCTATTCGACGACTTATTATCATAGTCGACATATCTTAGCGTTGCTCCCGAGAAGGCTCGCGAGATCCTTAATTACCTCGGCTTTCTCTACATATCACATTCTCTCACATTTGATGGTTCGCTAGTCTGAGCGCTGCTCCCGAGTAGGCTCGCCAGACACAACTTCCAACATCATCAATCCTCCTAGCTACCACACATCACTTCTATTCATCACCTTGTCATGGAGTGCATGCGGCATCTGCAGCTCCCGAGAAGGCACAGATTTGTCCTCCTGACTCGTACTCGCCATATCCGTCAACATGTCGATATTGGATGACGTCTCGCTCCCTAAAAGGCCCAGCGTCTCCAAACAAACCTCATCTACACGTGGCACTCTTCTCTCTCTTCAACGTCCGTATTTTGTGTCTACCGCCCTGTATTCACACTTCTTCTGGTTATCTCTTCTGGCGGTTTCCTCCCTTTCGGTCTGGTAAAGCTGGATTTCGTTACATCCTCCATGTTGGTTCTAAAGACAGGGGCTTCCGATCTTCGGATTAGGGGCGCCCACCTCTCTCCTGCGCGTTCACGTCGCGGTGGGTGTGAGTAGCTCATTTTGCCAGTCATGATGAGTGAAACCAAGACAGGAGAAAGTCAATGATGTACGAATGCTTAGTGTACGTAGATCAGACTCGACGCAAATCAAGAGCCTACAATTTTCCGCTCGCGATCTCTCTCTCTCTCTGACACTCTATAGTAGATAGGTCATTCATTATTACCGACCCTGCCATTAGGCGTGAGATCATTCATGATTGTAATATAAAAAATTTCCAGTTTGAAGTAAGCCTGTCTAGAGATTGTAAGCTGATCCAGGCGCAACTTACTCACGTCTTTCTAGGCTTGAAGCGCGGTCTCCTCTCTATTGGCATGGCTTCCTCCTCTCCAAGCATGCTTCGGATCCTTTGTCTTCTGCCTCGTCTCCTTCTCCTCGCCCACTTTGCCCCATCCACCGCCACCCGGCGTACATATAATGATTCTCTCACCAGCTTGCATTGCTGCGGTATTCTTGCCTCCCATATTAATCCTGCGTTCTTCGTACACTGCGTCTTCGAGCTTCTCATCTGAGCCATTGAGCATCTTATCCGATCTCTCTGGATTACTGGTCTCCACCTTGCGAACCCAGATATTGAGTCCACGCTGTGCATCCTCGCCGCCTGCAAGGCCGTATGGATGGTAGACTCGTCGTTCGCTGAGGATGGAGACTTGGACTGGGATCCTGAACTCAATGTCTCGGATCACGCCATCTCCTCCGCGGTGCTTGCCATTACCGCCGGATCCCGCTCTTAGGGAGAATTCTCGGAGTAGTACAGGGTACCGCCGCTCGAAGACTTCGGCATCTGTGATACGGGTGTTCGTCATATGGGTATGCACGCCGCTCGTGCCATCCCAGTCTCGTCCTGCTCCACTGCCACCGGCGATGGTCTCATAGTAGCCGAAGCCCTTTTGCTCCTTCTCTCCTTCGATATTGCCGCCGAAGCCAAAAGTCAGGTTGTTACAGTCTCCTTGTGAGGCAGCGCATGCCTGGAACGCTTTAAGGATGACGTCTGTTACACGCTGTGAAGTGAGAACGTTGCCGCCGACAACAGCGGCTTTGTCGGAAGGTGAGAGGAAAGATTTGGGTGGGATGAGGACCTTTATTGGCTTGAGGCAGCCTTGGTTGAGTGGGATGTCTTCGCTGATGAGGGAGCGGAGACAGTAGATTATTGCGCTGTAGGTGACAGCTTGTGGCGCGTTGGTATTACCTGTGTTCTCAGTCAGTGTTTCGTCTAGGAATTGAAAGAGACAGCTCCGCATACCGTAGACTTCAGGTCCAGTGCCATCGAAATCAAAGACTGCTTCGCCTTTCTGGGCATCGATGGTAATCGTGAGTTTGATGGGACTGCCATCATCCATGTAATCAGCTGCAGATAGGTCTTGCCCTTCGAAACGCTTGCTCACGTCCTTGAGGAGGTTCCGAACACTCAGCTCAGCGTTATTCTGAATGTTGACCATATAGAAATCCACTACTTCCTCGCCATACTCCTCGATCAGAGCGGAGATAAGATTGATGCCTTTCATATTACTGGAAATCTGAGCCTTCAAGTCTGAGATATTATCTGCAAGACATCGTGTGCCACTGCAGCCATGATACTTTGCAGGCTCTTTGAGCAGAAGCTCGGTAATTCGTTCTTCATTGAAGCGACCAGCACTGACCAACTTCTCCGATTTGATGGCTGCTCCTTCCTGGTACAGCTCTCGAGAATGAGGGGGCATGCTGCCTGGTAGAATGCCACCAATATCCGCATGATGAGCTCTTGATGCAACGTAAAACAGAATTTTATCCCCAGACTCGTTGAAAGCAGGAGTGATGACAGTGATATCTGGGAGATGGGTTCCTCCATATTCTGGGTGGTTGGAGACAATCACGTCTCCCTTGACAAGTTTGCCTCTCCAGATCTCTGCTTGTCGCTTGACGCAAGTTGACATGGAGCCTAGATGGACTGGAAGATGGGGAGCATTCGCCACCAAGCCACCGGTGGAGTCGAAAAGTGCGCATGAATAATCCAGGCGCTCTTTGACATTGGTACTGACACTGGTCTTCTGAAGAGCACGACCCATTTGCTCCGCAATAGCCATGAAGCGATGAGCAAAGATACTCAGCATAATAGGGTCAACCTCCTTGGTCGTATCCGGCTTCGAGCTTGAGTCATTGAGTTCCTTCTGCCCGATGTTAATCACAACATGTGTCTCAATGATGAGTGCCGTTGATCCTGGAGTGACAACAATAGTCTGGGTACCGTCCGCCAATATCGCAGGTCCTTTGACCCTATCGCCGACTTCCAGATCCTCGAGCTTGTAGATGGGAGTGTCTTGTCGTCCGCCTTCAAAGTATACTTTTGATCGCTTGTACTCCTTGTCTCCCAACTTCACCTCCTTTGGCTTGATCTCCTTCAATTGCTGGTCAACCGTTTTGCCGAGGCCCTCAAAGCTTTTTCCAATGCCGCGTACTCGTACATCGTCAACGATTATGTCTCTGTCTGGTAATGTAAATCCGAACTCCTGTTGATGCTGCTTGACGAATGCTTTTCCATATGCCCAATCATCGCCGCCAAACTCCTTCTCGACGTCTTCCTTTTCTGGCTTGACAACCATGAGAGCTGATTCCGTACCTCGATATCGCATGTTCAAGTATTCTTCAAAGACAATGGACTTTTCCTCGAAACCTTGCTCCTGCAATGCTGCTTTTGATCTTTGCTTCAGCTCGTCCATTTTCTTCTTTAGCGTCTCTCTCGTGTCACCCTTGTCAGCCCACACCTTGGAGTCTGGTTCTTGACGTTCGTCTACAACGTCAGCCAAAGCCATACCGTATGCTGAGAGGACGGAAGAATATCTATGGACCAGAATCTGTCGAATACCCAAGCTCTCAGCTATTGCCACTGCATGCTGACCACCAGCACCTCCAAAAGTCGCTAAGCGATGTTTCGACGTATCATGGCCTTTGGCTTCTGTCAACGAGCGAATGGGCCGCGTCATTGTCTCATTTGCAACCGTTAAAAAGCCATAAGCAACTTCATCAGCGCTCATATTCTTCCCATTTTCCTTGTTGATCTGCTCAGCAAGTTCTTGTAGTAAATTCTCACTTGCTTGCACATCGAGACCTTCATTCTCATTCTTGCCAAAGATCTTGGGGAAGAAGTCTGGTAGTAAACGTCCGAGGAAGAGATTAGCATCCGTGACAGTGGCAGGACCGCCTTTCCGATAGCAACCGGGTCCTGGATGCGCTCCAGCTGACTCGGGACCAACGACAAAGAGGCCATTGCGGAAGAATAAGCGAGAGCCGCCACCTGCGGCTACCGTGTTGATATCAAGTTGAGGTGATTGAATAGTGACACCAGCTGTCGTGGTCTCAAAAACATGTTCATATCTTCCTGAACCGTATCTCGAGACATCTGTCGATGTACCACCCATGTCAAACCCAATGATCGGTGTTTTGGTCTCGGGGTCGTATGAAGTTAGGGCGTATCCGACCACACCTCCAGCAGGACCTGATAGAATAGCCTTTAAGCCGGAGAACTTTTCGACATCTACAAGCCCACCGTCGCTTTGCATGAATTCACATCTCGCTCCCTTCGCACCACTCTCGTTCTTGACGCTCTCGGTACCCAGGCCGCCTTCAAAGCCCTTCTGGAAGCCGGCAATATACTTCTTGATGGCAGGGGTGAGGTAAGCATCGGCGCATGCTGAAGTTGCTCTCGGTACCAGCTTGATCATCGGCATAAGTTCATGACTTAGAGAGACGTGCTTGAAGCCAATATCTCGAGCTATCCGTCCAACGAGTGCTTCGTGATCCGGAAAAGTGTAGCCATGCATTAAACATACTGCTATGCTCTTGATGCCTTGATCATAGACTTCTTGTAATTGATTCCGAATCGCATCTTCCTTTGGTCTCTGCAATATGCGGACAGCTTCAGACGACAGACCTCGAACTAGGTCTTGGTTTTCTGATCCTTTGCTCGAGTCTCGAACTTCCGTCTTGGTGACATTCCGTTCTGGATCTTCCGCATAGTCCTCGAGCGTAACTCTCTCCTCAATTTCCACCACCTTCTCATATAATACATCCGGTTTCCGAATCGCCAAATCAAAGATCTTCGGCCTCGACTGATTACCAATCTCCAGACAATCCTTGAATCCCTTCGTCACCACCATAGCAATCTTCTCGCCTTTCCGCTCTAGCAGAGCATTGGTAGCGACTGTGGTGCCCATGCGTATGGACTCGATTTTGGAAGTGTCTAGAGGCTTGCCACGGGGTATTTCCTTCTTGAGAAATTTGGACATGAGACGCCGGATTCCTTCGAGAGGAGCATCTTCGTAGTTGGAGGGGTCTTCAGAGAGGAGTTTGATGATTACATCGTCTTCCATTTTGCCTGTGCCGGGGTTGCCTACACAGTCCGTGAAGGTTCCTCCACGCTGCGGTTGCTGTTAGCATTGTGGCAAATTTAGGGATGTGGTACAGAGGTCAATAGCTCGCAGTAAGTGACAACAGGCAGGGTGAATATTATAATTTGAAATGAAGCAATTTTGTTCAATCAACAATTGGAAGGCAAGAGACAAGAATACCAAGAAACAAGAAAACAACTTAAAATAAGTCGGGAGAAAGCTTATCAACGTACATCAATAGCTATGCGGATGCCTCGCTCTTGAGCTTGAGAACCCATCTCGAAGGAGAGTCAGGAAACACCTGGAATGGAAAGTGACGGTAGTTAGTCTCGAAGGTTGACAGTCCAGAGGGACGTCCTTAAGGAAGGCAAAGGGAGAATTACAAACGGAGAACGCCCGCCGTCAACCGGGTCTGTTTGTAAATTATGACGGAGTTCAGCCCGCGCCTATCAACCCTGGGCGACCTTATCGTTGTGCAGAGTGGCGGCTTGTGGGGTTTACGGAATTGTGCATAATGAAAGCGGCGTTGGAGGCTGAACGGGGAACTTATAAATGGCGACCTGGAAAAACTCTTATCCAGGGAGCTCATTATATATCTTCCCTCATACTTTCTATTTCCTCTTGATCCTTTATGTTATTTTTGAAACATTACAATTCTCTCAGGTTGTGTTGGTGAAAGAGCTGGTTCAACACCCCAACGCTGCTCTTGCCCCCACTATTCAGTGTCGCTTCTGCATGCATGCTCGATGCTGTCTCGTGACTTGAACCGCCGGATGATAAATCAGTAAGGGCGTTCTTCGAATACGTCCGAATTTGAAATCAGAATTATTCAAAGCAATTCCCAGTCGCCAAGTAGTGCTGCCATGAAATCAGCTGCACTTACGCGGAGTAAATGCGTGAGGGTTGCTGAGAGACGCTGCTACCCCACTCTACGCCTTATTGTAAACATGTATGGTTCCCAAATACCTTGAGTCGAGTGACACAGAACGTCCTCTTCCCTATGCACCTCGGAGCCTTTCACAGGTGGCAGTGAAAGCTCAACCCTTCTCAATACCTTCCACAATAGGGCCACTGGTAGCATTTTTGCCGCTCAAGATGACAAAAATCTTTGTCAATCCTCACCAGAGTACTCTGAACTCCCTGCCACATCCGAATCCCGAGATTCGTGCTTTCCATGAGTCTCTTCCCGACTACAGCCCGACCCCTTTGGTATCCCTTCCAGACATAGCTAAGGATATGGGGATTGGTCATGTTCTCCTGAAAGATGAAAGCTCTCGTCTAGGACTTTCGGCTTTCAAGATACTTGGAGCAAGTACAGCCCTCACAGGGAACGTGTTAGTGCTGACCTTGCCAGGCGAGCTGGTCGGCTGCATGTGCTATAGTGAAGAAATGCAAACTTGACTCTGAGGACTCTGTGTCACTGCAGAAACTTGCGTCAGCCGCCCAAGCCGCAGATTTGACGCTATACGCAGCTACAGACGGCAATCATGGACGAGCGGTTGCTCGTATGGCCAAGTATCTCGGGATCAAGGCTCGGATATTCGTTCCAAAGTTCCTCGACTCTGAATCCAAGGCCAAAATCCAGAATGAAGGGGCAGAGGTTGTGGTTTATCCTGGTGATTATGACCAGACTGTCTTGGCAACTAAAGTTGCTGCTGGGAGTCATGAGGAAGGGAAAGGATTGCTGATTAGTGATACGGCCCTCGAGGTTGGTGATGACACTGCCGGCTGGATGGTGGACGGCTATCAGACCATGTTTGATGAGATTGAGGAGCAGATCATTGAGCTCACTGGCAAGGGCAGGATTACGCATGTAGTGACGCCGGTAGGAGTGGGCAGCCTGGCTTCGGCTGTTATTGCGCATTTTGGCAGAGCTCCAAGATCCGAAAGGCCGACTGTTGTGACTGTTGAGCCAGAAGCAGCTGCTTCTCTGAAAACGAGTCTCGAGCAAGGACAGATGACGACCGTTGAAGCTGGGTATACAATATGCTCGGGGATGTGCTGCGGTACTTTATCGGTCAGTGGCTGGCCGACATTAAAGGATGGTGTTGGGGTTGCGATGACTGTTGAAGATTCAGAGGTGGATTGTGCGGTTCGTGAGCTAGAAAAATATGGTGTAGATGCTGGTCCTTGCGGTGCTGCCAGTCTTGCTGCGGTGCAGGGGTTGGTAAGCAAAGGGAACTTCCCGCTTGGTAAGGATGCTGTCGTGCTATTGCTTTGTACGGAAGGGAAGAGAGGCTATGAGGTGAAAAAGTGAATCTCAAATCTTGAAAGTTGGCATGTAGATCGAATGTCAAATTCTATGCTGCCGAATCTTGATGCCCAAAAGTGCCGGGAGTCAATATTCTGGAATCTTCAAGTAATTGACAGGGAAGAGCGTTTCTAAACAACAGGTAAGAAATTCAGAAATTTTTATTTTTATTTTTTATTTTTTATTTTTTTTTAGAAACGTATCAATATTGGATGATATCTAACATTCCAGCAGCAGGCAGCGGTAGGGGAAGGCTGATGGTGAGGTAGTCGTATCTTTAGCGGTTCTGTGGTGTGGAGGCACATGCCGTCCATAGTTCGATTTGTGAGATGGACCGAAACAAATGATGGCTTTGAAATACCTAGGTATCATGTTGGTGGATACCTATGGGACATGGATATTTTTTGACCTTGGGAATTTTTGCCTGTGTTCATTCCGAGCGGTTGAAGGTGATTCTGACACCGAGGGACTTCGACCGCGTCCGCCTATACTTCATGTATAATACAAGGCTGATGTAGTGATACAGATACCTGGTGAACCCCACGCCTCAGACGTCAGTCTCATTAACGGCAAAATCCAACCGACCGACTACTAGGAGATCAAGTGATTAACAGGGACCCGGTGGGGTGAGCGGCAAGTGGATAGATATGGCTCACATGCGCTTTGATCTCCCACTGTGCGACACTTGAATATACTCGGGTGCCTTTGAGCCGGATTCTTGGTGCCTCAAAACACCACAGCGAGGGAAATCAAGCTTTCCCGTACAGAAATAACGTCTTGAGCCCCGCGGTGGTCTGAAACAGGCCCAACACACGGAAGGTCCCAAGGGTGTCAAAGAGACCAGTGGTAGCTTTGGTGTTGCGCCCATGACTGAAAGATTGTAGTCAACGTGACCGAAACAACGTAAAAGCAATAAAATAGAATTGAGTTTCGAAGTGTTGCGAAAATTTTCAGATGAGAGAATGGAATCAAGAAAGAACGGTACTTGTGCTGTGTAGAGGAGCTGGACAGCTTATCGGCCGTTCGCCTCCTTTTCGTTTCAACTACTCCTGTGAACGCACAGATACTGGGGCGAGCAACAGCTACCGTAAACCACGAGGTCGAAGTACCGGAGCTAGCAAGAAGATGGGAAAAAGCAATTGACGAAGGGAAGAATAACGAATGTGAAGCTGAAATTCCCCAAATTCTGGAATGAAAAGGTGCCATACCATCGCATGATGCGAAGAGAGGGGCAGTAGGTATTTAGGTACAGAGCACGCTGATATCGCCCGGTGATCTTACGCGATCGATGGGTCGACCGTTTTCTGCTCAATGCAACTCAATGCGATGATGGGGCTTTGGATAAGTGCTTCAGAGAAGTGATGAACAGGACAAGGGAGTTTGGGCGTCGAAGGAGTGGAGACGATTGGAAGATAGAGGTGGTATGCAAGGCGGTACGAATGGGGAAGGTTGATGACGAGTTCGTTTCCTTCTTCGAATGTTTCTGTGAGGTGGGTGACTTTGCATCGGCGTGGGCCATGAACGAGGACAATTCTCCGGCTTGTTTTGGAACGAACTTGTTTCCCAGCAGTGCATGGAACGTGCGGTTTGATCTGCTAGGGGCATTGGGGCATCCGAGTCCACGAGCTTGATTGACACGGGTAACCCCTTTTTTTAGAGTGCACGAACGGAAAAGATATCGAAAAGTGACAGGATTGTTGTTTGCTCCTAATCCGTTCCAAAACCGAAGCTGAAATAGATCTGCTTGCAATTCGAGGGACACATGGTAAATTTCCAAAATTGGAGGTCTCAAAAATGTTATGATTGAGCCGTCTTGGCCAATCGCTTCCACAAAAGCACCAGCAACCCAATCACCCGTGCAGTTGAAGACGACCCCAGGTAGTAAAGATGAAGTTGTGCTTTTCTGTATCGCACTCAACATCTTAAAGATATCCACATCTCAAAGAATATCTTCGGTACCATGGATAGGCAAAGCTTCACCATCAACAAAGCTCACGCAGTTGTTGCCATCGTCAGTATTCAATTTCTGCTGGTCGAGTAAATGGAACGACGCGAGTTGACAGCCCAGCTCTCCTTCGACAGGCACGAATGCGATGCTCCCTGCAATTCTAAGCTTCAAAAATGATTGGTAAATGTAAATATCTAGCCTGAAATCTATACGGACAAGGAGATATTTGTCAGGAAATCCAGATGCTCAGATAATCGTTAAAACAAGCCGAATTAGCTTTCTCAAACCTGATATATCCAAGTGCAGCGCCGCGAAGAATTACCAACTCACTTCCCGTCCTTTCGATACCACATATCACGCAAAAGCAAAGGCACGAGTATCAACATTTGAAAGATAAAATGGCATCATTCTCCGCAGGGTTGCATACCATAAGTATTGAAACCGCCACTCCCGAGCGCCAGCGGTACCAGCAAAATGGGTCTTTGATAGATACCGTCAAGGCTCTATCACTTGAGACAACATGCAGGTGTTGTCAACTCGATAAGTGATAACCAGCCTTAAGTTTCTTCTTGCGGCTCAAGCGACTTGCTGCAGCAGAAATTTCAGAGCCCGTCTCTGATCTTTGCCCGTGCTGGATCAACCAGGCAGACGCTGCATGATCAACGCAGGTACTTGGGGGGCGGCTGCTCATGTGGGCTAAAGGAAGGGGCAATCGGGCTGTAAGGAGCTCTTCTAACGTGGCGAGCGACAGATGCGGAAGCTTTTGTCTTGCTCATAGACAGCAAGTGATCCTCTTTCTGAAATAGGGACAGATCTTTGGCCTTTTTGAGGTGTAGTATTGAAAATCTTAACTGCCATCCTTATCCCAGATGCCCTGCCAGCCAGCCCCTGAATGGCAAGGCCAAGGGCCCAAACCTTCTTCCTAGTGGTGCGCGCGGGTAGAGATACCAGACAGTCTCCTTCTCACGGCGCAGTAAACGTTCGGAGGACCGGCCTTGAAATCCTCCTTGTACCTTTTCTGTAAATTATTATACTTGTATTGATATTCTGGGGATTGTAACAGGAAGTTCGATCAACGCAGCCGCCAACATTCGACTTGCTCTCGATCTGGCTCAATTGCAACCCATGCTCGAAGAACACGAAAAAGGCGCCCTCGTGTGATACCCCCGCGATCTAACCGCCCACGAAGTCTCTGCCTCTGTCTTTAAGAGCCCGTCACCTCGATTATCCCGTCGTATATACCTCGAAAACACCACAGCCGGAAAGGCAGATGGTAGATGGACTTGGCATAGAATCGAAGAGCATTGCATCCGGCATAGGCGGTTAGAAACAGTCGCATCGAGGAGGAACAACTGTCAACAGCCCTGGAGGACAGAACGTACATATCAGGGAAACAAGCATCAGGGCCGACTTCACTCGACAGTCGTGGAACGAAACTCCCATTGCTTACGCTTTCCCGATGTACACAGACGTGTAAGAGCTCGCGACACATACTGGGTACTGGTACGTAATTGGTGAGGAGGGACTCTTGGTGGGCTGGCACAACGACTCAAGAGGTACGTTCGAGCGCCGCATACTTTGGCAACTTGGCTCTGCACATTTCAATATCTGTCTTCTCACAAACGGACTGGCCGCGGAAGAAGAAATTGAATGGGCAGACTAGATCCTTTGAAGTGGTCTGGCTCCTTCTTTGCAGCTCAACCCCTCTGCTGTGCGCTCTTTGCTTTTTCGGCCGGTACTCTCAGAGAAATTTAACAGTCTCGGTGCTCCTCAATTGCAGACTGAACAGTCTGCGCGCATCTGTATCGCCGTGGAATGAGAGCGAGAGCCGCGCAATCCAACAATCTCCTTGTTCGCATATTTCGATGCTGCCAGCCATATCGTCCCGGACAGGGGTAGTTCAGAAATCGCGGCTAAACTAACTAGGGCAGACTGCGACCTCGAGGGAGTCGAGACGTCTCGAGCCGACGAAATGAGTCGCCAAATCAACTACGTCGAGCCAACAGACTTCTCTGCCAATCGAACAATAATTTCTCCCCAAAGGTCCTCGTTTGTGAGTGCTGCTCGATCGAGGAGTCGTGACCGAGTAGCGACATCGCAGGCCGGCGCGCAGAATGTACCCAACGCCAAATTTGTAACGCAGGTCGATCCAGGGGGGAACCTCAATCGGTGGAGCAAGAGCACAGCGTCCAGCCAACATTCGCACAAGCGTTCCAGTTCCTTCACTCGACGGATGTCTTTTGGCGGCGGGGCGAATACCTTCCTAGATACATCTTCACCCCCACGAAAGCTTCAGAAACCCCGTCCTTCGACTGCAAACTCTCCTTCGTCGCAGCTCGCGACCCGCGCCGGTTTCGACTCCTCCTCAATCACTCTGCCGCCAATTAATACACTCCCAACTCTGGAGACCTCCGTCAGCAATAGCTCGTCTTTGACAGGCCCCACGACGCCGTCGCCCTCGACGGCTCAGATACTCTCGGCGGCAGCTCGTTCTGTGGACTATTTTGGCAGAGCCTGGGAGGATCCCTCGCTGGGACCAAGAGACTTCTCGCAAAAGAGATCGCCTTCAATTTCGAAGTCAACCAACTTTGGTCCATCGCCCGTAAAGCAAGGAGGAAGATTGGAAAACGGAGATATCAGGTCGCAAGAACGATCGCGTGAACGAGGTCACTCGAGACATCGTTCACAAGCAGGGAAAGACAGCGCAGGCACTGGATCTTCAAATAGAAGCTCAAAACAGCCTTCGCAGAAAGCAATGCTCTCTAAAGCTCTCCAGAAAGCTAACACTGCGGTGTTACTTGACAATGCGCAGAATTTTGAAGGTGCCATGGAGGCGTACTCGGAGGCTTGCGCACTGTTACAACAGGTAATGTTGCGCAGCTCCGGGGATGACGATAAGCGGAAATTGGAAGCAATTGTAAGTTTTTACAATCTGAAGTTATATTCGGAGTCTAACTTGCTAGCGAAACACATATACGAGCCGCATCAGTGAGCTGAAGAAGATTGCACCTCGGTTAGAAGATGAGGGAAAGGCTTTACCTGCCCGACCAGAGAGCGGTGGCTACCCAACAGATGATCTGCAGTCGCCGGATGATGATGAGGAGGAAGCGCCCATTATTGAGACAGCGACTGTCACAAGAATTGTGAATGACCAAATTTACATTTCAGATCCTCAACAGAGCCGTTCGCTTACAGCTTCGCAAGTGCCCCAGCGTAGAGAATCGCTTCTACCGTCCGCTTTGGAATCGTCTCTGGCTTTCAGGTCCAAAAATGGAGCAGACCCATACAATCGGTCGTTTTCGAAATCTCCTATGCGGGAAAGAGTCACAGAGATGAGCATAAATCTTGCGCCACCTATGGACAGTTTATACATGCCACCACCGCTATCTCCGCGACGTCCAATATCCCCTATGACCCATGGACCATCAGCCAGCAACCATGATAGACAATCCTCGGCTGATATGTCTGGCTCAAGTCTCGGAGTGCCACCAGTTAAAGGGCATGCGAGAGCTCCAAGCAATGAGTCGATGTCATGGCTGGACACTATAGATGAATCTGGTGGTTCAACTGCCTCTTCAGTGCATTCGCGGTCTTCGTCTATAGGAGTTCGAAGGAAACACATCCGCGCGGCTAGCGGTGCAACCGAGGCGGAATTTGATGCAGCTTTGGATGCAGCGGTCGAGGCAGCCTATGATGATGGCTTTGAGCCTATGGATGCTTCTCTTGAGCCAAATCGCTACGAACGTGACGATGACGACGAAATCGTCGCCAGTGTCAGACGAAAAGTAGAATTGGCGAAGGAGAGGGTACGTCAAACTGAGCGTGAAGCTGCGATTCAGGACGCTCGGGACAGAGAAAGGAAAAGGCTGTTGCAACAAATGCAAGAACAGAAAGACAGCCCTGATGATGATTATGAGGAAGGAAATGAATCTGATGAGGAAGAGAGAATGCTTGAAGAGATGACAAGAGGTTATGTGATGGACGATTTCGAGTTCGGTCTGCAGTCCAAGTCTGCGTTGCCTCGAGAATCCGACTCCAGCGGATTTTCTGGACGGACGTGGAACAGCTCGATAGGGTCAAATCCAACAACTGCTGGAACAACCCTTTCCACTGTCGCAGAAACGTCTTTCATGCCACAAATACCACTACCACAATCGAAAGCAGCACCGCCATCACTTCCTCCGCCTGCACAAGCCCTCCCTCCACCACCGAGTCTAGGATCCGTGCCACCTTTACCCATTCCCAGTTCGCAAAGTGTTCGGAGCCGGCGATTGTCAGGCCAAAACGCTAAGCAATTGAAGATTGAAACCACAGTCAAGACTCCAATAGGCCAAGCTGCTCTTTCAACTCAAGCACCACCGATGTCTCAACCACCGCTGCCTACAACTAATGGTATTCTACCAAAGACAGCTGGTCTACCACAATCTAGACAAACCCTGCCGACTGTAGGCCGTCCAGTAGTTCCTCAGTCTGCCCGTCAAGCATCTTCTCCCTTTCCTGGACCCAGTCCTTCGGAGATCATCTCTCCTCCGACCCCAACTTTCACTCAAAATTTCACGAATGACAGCGAAAACGGACCACCCCGTTCTGATTCCCCGGTCCGAACGCAGTCGAGATCTGGATTACGGAAAAATTTCTCTTCTTCCAGTTTAAAAAACATGAAAGGCCGCAATCTTTCTGTGTCAAACATAGACGATGGCTCTGATGTGTCACCGAACACTCCACTGAGCTCGCAGTTTAACCCAAGAGAGCAGAATGGACGGCTTCCTGCAATGCCTACATTGCCAACACCAATTGCGTTGGCATTTAAAGAGAAGATGAGTGGGAATGCCGGTCCCAACGGCGGCATGTATCTTCTGAGCAGTGACATACACTCTCCAGACAGTCCGGGCTCGCCAAACCCCCTTAGTTCCGGCGGACCAATTCCTCTCGAGCCTTGTCCTACGGAGTACTTACTCCGTCCGTTCTGGCTCATGCGCGCGTTGTATCAAACCATTGCTCACCCTCGAGGTGGCTATCTTTCTACGAAACTTTTCATCCCTCGTGATGTATGGCGAGTGAAAGGGGTCAAATTAAAGAACGTCGAAGACAAGATTGCCAATTGTGACTTGCTCACAGCTGCTTTACTGAAGCTTGCTCAAGTCGATACTTTTGATGCTGATGCTGTTCTGGAGGAGATGCAGGCCTTAGAGGGTGTTTTAGAGCAAGTCCAGGCCACACTCTCGAAGAAGTTGGGTAACGAAGTCGGTGTGCAGGGTTCCGGAGGCATGTTCAGAGATGCTCCGATCGGTGGAGATTCGGAAACCAGCAACCTCAGTTCCAAATCTGGCAGTATGTCGAGCAAGTCTTCCTCTTTCTCATGGCGAAGATTGAGATCCAAGAATTCTGGCGTCGGTCTCGCCAATTCGTACACGAATAAGACTCCCGTAGATGGACCGAAAGAAGGCTTAAGCATGGCGACATTGCCAATGACATCAAACTCTGTCGCGAAGGTACGGTTTGCAAAGAGAAATGTCAGTCAACTGCAGTTCTCGGGTCCGAATGCGAATTACATGAGCTCGTTGGCAAGGCTCTTCGATGCCGCTCAAGCTCTTGGTAAGTAATGCGGCTTATAATTCATCAAATGAAAGCTAATTTTGGGATAGATCAAATCGCACGTCAAGTTGAGGACCCTGGACTTCGTCATGCCGACAAAACGCAAGTCGGCCTGGAGCTCTGTACGCGTCACGCCGCAGAATTCTTCGGATTCTACATCTGTCGCTTCGTTTTGACTGACATTGGGATGCTACTTGATAAATTCATCAAGAGAGGGAGTGAATGGGTTCTTGTTTAATAAGTCGCTTCAATGTTTGAAGAGTTGCTGTGTTCTGGACATAGGAGATGAGCTCGAAGAGATTGTGAATGATTCACGACGGATGGCGCAATGGGCGAGAAATTTCTCTGGGCATGTTTTCAGAGCTTTGATATGTGATACCAATGATACATGGCTGATATGCATTCTGTCATATCTTTCACAGCGAGCGCCATTTGTATAGCGGATAGCGAGCAAGGCGTAGGTATCTAGACGAGCTGTTTTGCTGAGGATCGCTTAGTATGAGAAGAATGGATTGTACATTGAAAGGAGGGGCGGATGGGACAATGAAGATAATTTCTCCACGAACTTTGCTGATCACGACTTGGGAGTGTGTACCCGTGAAAGGATGGTGAAAGAATCCTCGCTTAGAAAAGGAGGCTTACGTGCATGCCGCTTAACTCGGACTCAATACAGTACCGCACCGCTCTTTGCGGCTCTCACTACGGGCCAGAAGGTTCCAGGTGCGTGATGCTACGATACGCAGGCAGGTAGTAGTGACATGAAATTATGACACTTCACTCCAGCGATGGCACAACAGTACGTATCTGAAACAAGTTCTCTATTGTAGACACGACTCCTATTCCGTACTCCTACAAATCATTCCAGTTCTGTCTCGTCCCAAACTCCTCCCTAAGATTTCTTCCATCTTATGCAATACAGAATCCATACGCCACCTTCTCATCTATAGTCAAGTCTGTCATCTATCTCATCTATTCCTCACCTCGAGATTTTTCTTCCGCTGGCTATCCGTCCGTGTGAAAGTGCGATGCCGAGAAAGTAGCTGGGACATCATAAAATGAGAAACGTCTTCGTCTGCCCAGTAGGAGAGGTGAGATGCTATCGTGCTGTGGCGTATTAGTTTACAAGACTCCAATCAAGGAAGAGGGAATAAGCAGACTTACTTGATCGGGTTGAAATCCAGGACGCTCTCCTGAATACTGTAATCCACCCGCCCATTCAAATTGAGCGCTCTGACCTTCGCCTCTTCTCTCCTCAGTCGCCTGCCTCGCTCCTCGGCTTCCGACCAATCTTGCTCCAACTGCTCACCTTCTAGCTGCTGGCTATTTCTCCGTTTTTGGAAACCCGCATACAACGTCTCAATCTCATCATCAATGAGCGTCGGCGCATTGGCTCCTTTACCATCCCTATCAGCCGCCGCCGTATCCTCTGCAAGCTGAAGCTTCTTCTCAGCTGTGTTCTCTCGCTGGAGAATAGGGTGCTCGGGAGAGATGACACCGCCGGCTGAGATATTGGTTCCTGCGCCGACAGAGTTTGATGCGCTGCGAGTTTGGCTAGGCGCTTGCATGCTTGCGACATCATCAGATGTGAGACCCAGACTCCGGTTGAGAATACTGCTGGCGATTCCAGAGGACAGTGAGGACCAGAAGCCGCTTACGCTTTGCCCAATTGTCGCACCGATCCCGCTCACGCTGGCGGAGATGGTCTTCTTTGTGTAGGGAAGCAATTGTGGCTTCATGGAAGACATGGCCGGAGAAATGAGCGGCTCTAGACGGTATGCAATAGGGTCTGAAGGATGGAATATGTTGTAGATCTGAGATGCCTTGGGAGAAGATATTGTGAGAGGCAGACCCGTGATAGCCGAGATGTTGTCACCGGATGCAAATCCACCATGCGGTGACGGGGCTGCTAGGAAGGGATCTTGCATATAATCAGGGTCCATCGGCGATTCAGCTGGCAGTGCGTCCTCTCCGGAATGCCGTGCCAAAATATTTCTTCCCTTCAGCATTTGAAACAATCCAATGG
This sequence comes from Cairneyella variabilis, assembly GCA_001625345.1. NCBI lineage: Eukaryota > Fungi > Ascomycota > Leotiomycetes > Helotiales > Cairneyella > Cairneyella variabilis. The sequence continues at coordinate 31,433 of AYLM01000059.1, read as the reverse complement.
GAGAACCCAGGGCGTAGAAATCCTCAACTTCAAAGTCAAACTCGAACTCCTTGGCCTGGTGTGCAGATTTTGGGGTGGCGGGGGCCTGGCGGTTTCTGAAGTAATGTCTTTGATGTGCAGTAGAAGCGTGAACCTTCGTAGTCTCTTTTTGGCGACAAAGAATGTCAAATAGGATGGCACTTCCCAACGAATGGCCAATTAGACTAACCCTGCCCTTGAAGTCTGGATTTCGTTCACGGAAGAGGTTGTAAACCCGATTCGACTCGGAGAGGACAATGTTGCTGATGTGCTCTCGATATGCACTCTGATATAAAAGAATATCAAGAGCTAGATCTGTAATGAGAGAGCGCACAAAGGGAACTCCCTCAACAGTGATGTCCTCTAGACTCGGATAATCCTCCTCGTCGCCATACGTATCGCCAATGTCATGCTCCTTTCGGGTTTGTCTGACGCCCTTCTTAGGGAAGTCGAGTAAATGGCGCCAACAAACTGGCAAAACTTGAACCCTGCAGTTCTTGGGCAGCTTATCAATCTCAGAATTGAGTGCTTGCAGATCGGCAGAGCTGCCATAGACACTCTTGAGTGTCTGGCGGAGGACGTTCACATCATGAATAAAGTTAACTGATTCCGTTCTAGCAGATATTTAGCAAATAGATCATCCACTTTCAAGGGGCCGGCCTCTTACCTCATGCCGAGTCGCTGACCAATTCCATGAGTGACGAGAATCAAATGCTCAATCTCACGCCCTTGATTCTCACCCTCTCGGTCAGTGTAGTCATTTTGAATCTCTTTTTCATCTCGCTTCCTCACAGCTTCTGCTTCCTCTTCCTCGTCAATCTCGCCCCTAAGTCTCGACATTGCGGACTTTGTTGATTCTGACAGAATCTTGGAATCTGAGTTCGTACTACCAGGAGGAGCTGACCGCCTCTTCAGAAGCTTCTGCTGTCTCTCGTCAAGCTGGAGTCCTGGAGGCATGCCTGGACCCTTCGCTGCCGCGCTAGTAGGGGTTGATGGCGTCTTTTCATCCTTTGGCTTCGCACCAGCAGTATCTGAGTAGCCCCTGACAAGCTTCACCCCGCCCATATAACCTCCACCAGCAAATTTCTCATACACTGTACTGCTCACTCGTGCCATAATGCTGTCTACAGAAAGCCAAGCCACGGTAGAATTTTCGTAAGTCACAATCGAGTTCATGTACGTGCCAAAGAGTCGATACGTCTGCGGTTGATGAGGGCGAGGAGCTGGAGAATCCTTGGTACTGTCAGCAGCATCATTCAGTGCTTGCTGGTTAGCAGCTCTGAGATTCTCCACTGACGCCTTTGGAGTGACGTCTCCAGATCCTGAGCGGTTTCGGCTGAAAGCTCCAGAGAGTGCTAGGGATTTGGGATCTTCTCCTGGTTTTATTGACGTTGGCCTGGAAGTCGAAGTCTTCTCCGGAGGTTTCGGGTACCGAAAAGGTTTGATTTTCAAGTATCCCTCCTCCAACTGTACTGCCAGGTTTTCCTCACAAGGTCGTAACGTGGAACCTTCTTGGTAGAACCAAGATCCTCTCCTGACTTCATAAATGGGACCAAGCCAGTATACCGGGCAGAGCTCCCGCTGTTCGATATCCACATCAAACAAGAAATCCTCATGCACCGGCACCCGCACTCTCCCACCAGTTTGCTCATCTGTTCCAGCCTCATTCATGCTCGTATTGGTCTTCTTGCCCGCACTGGAGACAGATTGATCTCCCAAAGCTTGGTCCTGACCGGGCTCCTTACTCGGGTCATCGTATTCGTCAGCCAGCTGTTGGTAGGCGGTCTCTATTGAGCGGGAATCGTGCTCAGAGAATGTGACGAACTTCTTCGGCGGCGGTGCAGGTTTGGTATTTTCTGAATGGTTCTTCAGGAGCTTTGGTTTTCGTTTGGGAATCTTCCGCACTCAGTTAGACCTATGACTCTGCTAAATCTGGGGTATAGAATTTCTACGTACATCAACAGCATAAAACCACCTAGCATTCAACGGTGGGCAATCCGGCGGGTATCTCTTCAGACTGATTCCATGCCAACTCGGTTTCGTATAATCTCCTCCATGTTGATTCTTCAGTCCCGATCCCTCACCAGGGGCCGCGGCAGAGGTAGGTTTCGGCGTGGCAGAGCGGGAGCCACCCCACGGGGAAGACATCGACTCCACAGCGGCGGTCAGGTATGATTTCTCGGGTTGCTTCTCAAACTTGTTCTCAGGGCTAGAATCCATATTCCCGTTCCCGGTGCGGCGTTCCAGCCGTCCGGGAGCGCCTTGGTCTCTCGTCCAGTCGAAAGCAGATGAACCTTTCAGGAGGTTTTCTGGGAGCAACTTCGGTACCTTCCTTGCAATCGATTTCAGATAGTTTGCCAACTTGGACGGTGATTCCGGGTTTGGGCGTTGACGTTTGGTTGATTGTTCACATGGAGGCGAGGAGGAGGCTCGACGTTTCACAGTCCTTAATACAGAGTCATTATTCGTAGAACCGAGGGTGTTGTTGGACATGCCCAGTGGGACCTGGCGAGCTGCAAAGGTATTTGTAGAACAGACGCGAGTCGCGAGGGGCCGCATGACGGAGACGGCTGGCTTCTTGCGGCACTAGGTATTTCTTGTTTTCAGGGGGGAAATACCTGGTCCAAGCTCAAGCTCGGGGTTGAAAAGCAGCATGAAGCCCAGAGACTTCAGGTACCAAGGTATCTATCTTCCTTGCAAGAAATATCTTAGGGCCTTGTCAAAATTTGGTTTTTAGCATGAGTTATGTTAAATTCTACAGGGCCAGTATCTTTTCTATTCTTATCTGAAGCCTTTGTATTCGAGTCTCATTCTTCAAAGATATCACTACCAAGGAGCCTTTCTATTTGGTGCCGCCTTTCCACGGCAGATAAGTTCACATGCAAAGTTCATAGGCATTCATTACAAGTACCTGCAGATGGCACTTCCTTTCCAATTGAGACAAGTATGATTCCCACGGGGTATTTGTCATGTCTTCCACCTTGCGCCTCGATTCCTATTTACAACTCCAAGCGAGAAAACCTCGCCGCATCCTCAGCCACCTTTCTAAATGGGGCATCACATCAGATGATCAGGTACAAGCTGCATAGCAGACTGGGACCTGTGAATATTCCAATCCTAAAGAATATTAATATCATGGCTTGGTGCAGGAGTATGAGCCAAGCGGCGCGACTCACCAAAAAATCACATTGCCAAGGGTTGCCCTTCCCTTGAGCCATCTAGTGCGACTCAACCGTACCAAAGGAATCTGCATCATCTGCAGAAAGAGGAGGTAGCCACGCAGCTTCTTGAAGAGGCACCACATAACCAGCTCGTGGACACAGGCACTAAGGAAGAAGGTGATTAACGTGGCCGTATATTTGTTGACCTTCATGCTCGAGATGGATGAGTGGTAAACGTGGCGGAGGAGGAAGTTATGGACAGGACGATTCCAGTCTCGAGCGAATTGGTCCCAGGACACGCTATTCCACCAGTCGCCATAGAAACCTCGATCCGCAAAGTAGGTGAGCTCAGCAAGAAGGTTCAAAATACATTCCCAGATGACATACCAAGTCATCATGTATTCCATCATGAATGGGAATATCAAATCGCTAAGAATCCATGGGAAGTGTCGCAGCCTCTCCTCAATTGGCATACCGGCATCTTTCATCGCAATAGTCTTTACGACTACAGGATAGATGAAAGCTTGAGACACGAGATTCATCACCCCAAGGATGCCAAAAACTGCAATCGCCTTCTCCGCCGCGTAAAACCAGTCGATTTTGGATGACCTCGGATACTCTAGCTCATACACCAGAGTAGGTAACACAATATATTCGTAATGATTGGCCATGGTTAAGTTATTGGGATAACTCTTGCTTGCTGTGGTAGCTTTGCCTTTGAGATCCTCGGCCAGTGCATCAACCTCCCACTTGATGATTCGTTCAAAAGTCTGGGCTTGATCAACATCGAGAGGATCGCCTGATTCGATGGCAGCTGCCACTTTGTCAATATTTGATGATCCATCATCGATCGAGTTCGTCCCTCGTGACAGGCGGCGTTGGTTGAGACCTGATGCTGTGGGCTTGTGATCCAGATACTCTGTGTCGAGCAGATTAATTTGAGGATTAGTGGCAGATGGGGTCGCAATTCTTTCTACATTCTCCAGCTGTTTCAGTTTCCAGAGGAGAGCTAGCCGGATCTTGTACTCTTCTGACAGGTGGCCATTGTAGAAGGCGTAACTATGCTGCTTCATAAGCATGACAAGAGCATGCAGTACGAAGAAGACCGTATGGGTCCATGGCCATTCCCGAAATAAAGTCCATCCAAGGGCCGAGGCAAGAAACACTACTTCCCATACCTAGCAGGGCTGTAAGTACGAGCTTTTGAAGGAAAGATTCCACTCTTACACTCTGAATGATCCACCCCTGCTTGTTCCAGCTAATGAAGCCATGGAAAATGAGTTTCTGAAGAATCAAACCAAGTCCAGTGACAGCACACATTACTCCATCTGACAGGCCAAGAACCATAACGTCTCGATGGAACATCAACCCCATGATCTCGTTTGTTCCTAGGATATTCCCATGTGCTCGCCAATTCTCAGCCGCCAGCTTGATCATGTAGATAGCTGTACCCAACCAGAACAATGTAAAAAACCCATCTAGATAAACACGAGAGTCAGTATAATTTTTCAAAGATGGCAATCTCTGGATGTTGAGTATCCTTGAAGTAGTCAAGGGTAATAAGCTAAAGCTTCTACTCACGGAACGGCGAGTCTGCACTATCGGTGTTGTTGCGATCGAATGCAGTAAACCGACGTGTGAAGACCAAGTCACTAAATTTACTCCTCCTCTTCTTTGCATTTGGATTTCTCTCCTAAACATACTATTAGTAACATTCCAGCAGAGGAATAATATACCTACTCTTTCCACACCTTCTCTCAATATCTCCCTTAATGCCTCGTCATCTGCCGTCAAGATATATCGTCCTTTCTCTTTCAACTTGTTCAAAGTGACCGGAATACTTTTCAGCCGTGTTGGACCCGGTCTCGATTTCGAAGGGATCTTGATTTCCTCATATGACTTGTTTCCATTCACCAATTCCGGTGTAGTATTCCCATTTGAAGCCACATAGCCTCCTCCTTTCCCTCCGGAGATAATTGCTTTAGGGTCATGCTTTAAATCGTCATAATCCTCGCTCGCACTCTCAGACGTTGTATCCCCAAAGCTGTCTCTCCGCGGACCCAACACTGAATCGAGGGCGGCTTTCAGGGACCTTGGTGGGTTCACACTGCTCGGGCGAATGTACTTGGGGTCTGCTTGCAGACTCGCGATGCCTTCTGAGTTCAGCTGCCCAACCAATTGTGGAAGTTTGTCGAGGGAGGAGGATCGGCTCGTCATGGGCGTCGATCCGTTTTCCGCCATGGTTTCTAGGGTCGCAGATAATTTGGAAGCTGCACTTCAAGAGAAGTGAATATTCTCTACGCCCAATTGTGGGATATTAGAGCTTTGTGTAGTCGAGCGACGTCTTTCACAGCCTTGCATCCGAATGCGCCGGCTCTGCTTATTGCCGCTGATGTGGTGAGATCAACAGCTCAGAGCTGATAGCTATGACCTCGACCATCAGTTATATTCCGAGGTTCATCTGACTGCCGGTTTCTTCGGGATTGGGTGGTGGGGGCAAAGCGTAGAAGGATAAGGGGGAAGAAGGATCGAGGCAGAAAGAAAAGATCCCCTGGGTTGACGTAGGCCGCGATGGCTTACTTGGCGATCCATCTCCGCGACGTCCGGAGGCAATGGTGCGGATCTTCTTATCTTGGCATCTGAAAGAATAGTCCTATTTGCATGTAAAATACGAGAGAGCTATTATTCAACAGTGTCAGTTTTCTGTATCCAGACCGCAGTCTACAATGTTGATAAGAGATATTTTGAATTCTGAGATTCTTTTGGCTGGAACGACGTCACTCGCATCCCAGAACGCCCCTCTTGCTTCCGCATTTAGTATGCAGGACAGGGCTGTATGCAGCTGTCAAAAAGCCGACGGCATTTATTTATGCAATTTGAATTTGAGACTAGGAATCTTATTTCATTACTAGCATCTTCGTGATATTGTGAATATACCTCCATATTTCGGGCAGTGCGCGACTCCGAAATCCGAGTTGTTTTGTGCTCTTCCCCGCTACTGGCACATGCTTGCTAAATGTAGGAAGAGACTGGAGCTTGGATGAAGCTTTGAGTTCTGACTCAGGAACCTTGGTGCAACCAATTCGGCCTCTGCGGAAGATATGTTGCCTTATGACCTGTTGCTCCTCAAGCTCTGAGAACTCCTGCTCCTATCAAGCCAGCCCAAGCATTCCCCATACCTCGAGCAATATCTTCAGCCGTACGATCTTGCTCATCACGGAGGCTTCTGATGTCGGGTCCTCCGGCAGTTTCTCTTCCAGCTCCCATGGTCTCTGCAGCTTGGATTACCTCACCCGGAAAGATCTGAGTTTGCAAATCCGAGGCAAGCCATAAGAGCAACCACACAGCTTCCTCCTGTTTTCTGTCGATTGCCACATGCAGACCAGTTTTCATGCCATCAAGGGGGTCTTGGAAACGGAGAAGCTCAGCCGGTGACATGTCTCCTTCATCTGGATCCTCTTCAATAGCTTGGAGTAGCTCGATGATCGACGAAATTGCCCCTTCTGAACACATGGTCATGAATGCACGAGCAGGCCTCGCTGCGGGATTGGCATCAAGGTAGGCTTCTTCAGTGATGAGAGGAAGGATGTCAAGATTCTCTTGGATGCCACCTTCGTTGTGATATCTTGTAAGCACTTGTGGTCGTGGTGCTCCTCCTGGTAAGACTTGATTTGTTGCAGAAGGGCCGGGTACCGTGGAGACAATGGTGTTCTGGCATGAAGGACAAGCCAAGTCCAGAGCTATTTGTGGCGACTCATCAAGTAGACATTGCCTGAATGAGAAAATCAGCAGTCTGTACTTGAAAATGCATGCTCGAAAAAGGGGAGTCTTCTCCACAGATTCTGACCAAAGACAAATAGACAACAGAAATGATAAATTGTGGAGAAAAATTTAAAAACATAAAATTTTGCCGGTCTGTTTTCACTTGAAAGCTTCCCACTCAGGTTCGCGTCGTAAACCAGATTTTCGCCTAGAACAGCTAAGATTGAAGAAAATAGAGCATACCACTGACAGAGATTAGTCTCGTCGAGAATGAGAAGGTAGAATGGTTCAACTTACGTGAAAGTGACAGCCACAAGCTAAAAGCAGGTCATCTGGGGCCTCAGAAGCTTGACCGACTGAAGAAGACGTAGCTTCGTCGAAAGAGTCCGGATCAAGCTCTATCGTCAGTTTTTGCGAGCAGCTCTTGCAGGCAGCCATCTTCACAGCAGTTGAAGAGTGGGTTGGTTTCCTGATGTCGTTTTGTGCTGGAGTGGATGTTTATCGCAAGTGGAGGTTGGTCCGCTGTGAAAATCTTTTGGCAAATTTCAAGCTCCCAGAAATGCGGTTTCAAGGGGCATGTAAACTCACCAAAAACTTGGATCTTCAATTCAATCATTTGTATGGACAAGAGATTTCTAATTTTTGTCTAGTTCTAAGTCATCTAGTCTATTGTGTCGTCCTTCGCAATTACCCACGTCCTATGACAGCTGAGCAGGTATCTAAAGCTGAAGCAGAGGACATTACTTTTCGCTTTCCGAGTGAGTCCAGTATTCACAGTGCTGAAGTATACCAGACGCAAAGAAGATAGCGGTAAATTCCTTCCATGTTCGTTCTCGCTCAATGTCAATGGTGTATCTAGCTCTCGATGGAACGAGGGAGGCCGTAATAATCTTACATCAAGCCCAAAAAGTATGGACTTCCTGATGGATACGCAACCAAGGATGGCTACTGAGCCACGGTGATACGCCCAAGTCGGAAGGCCATCTAGAACCCGATCTTTATCTGAGTTCCATCATACCTTGGGTTGTGGTTGAACATTCGCAACGTACTTGGTATGAGATGCTGTAGCGACCAGAGGACCTGGTTTGCCATCAACCAGGTTGCATATCCGTATCGTGGTAAAAGCAACAGACTTTCCGACCTTGTTCGCAATAGCCTCAATCTCGAGCGTGTCCCCAACTTGAGCAGTACCAATGTAGGTGACGTGAATATCAATACTGGCTCCTGTCTTCTCGAGTCCAGATGCGGACGCAATAGAAAGACCACCGCTCCAATCTACCAATGCTGCGGACACGGCGCCATGTATAGTTCCTCTGCTGTTGACATGATTCTGTCCCAAGGTCAGGCGAGCCGTGACTGTTCCTTTCGTGGCAGATACAATTTCCACGTCGGACAACAAGAAATCGTAGATTGGACTGTTCCCACGCATTCGAGACCAAACCCCGCGAACATGTTCCAATACACTGTCCGATTCGGAAGTAGAAGACGCCATTTGGGGTTCTTGAAGAGCTGCCTGATTGGACTGATGTGGTGTCGTCAGCAGGGGCGAAAAGACTTATTCTTGGAGTTTTCAGATTGACAACTCAGTTCAATCCGGCCTCCACCCAATGGATGCGAGCTAGTTGCGAGATTTAAGTGCTTGGCAGCTGTCCCAGAAAGCCGCAAATTTAAAAGTGCTGGCTTGAATGTGCGCGTTTCGGACAGAGTTTGAGACACAGCTGGCAAGGTAAAAAAAAAAGGGTGCCTGAGAGATTACGTGTGGTCCCAAATCGTGGCGGGGTCAAGCGAAAGTTGGAAGGAACTTAATGAGGGATGCAATCCTCAAGACTTAATTCGAGCGCAACACTTCCCAAAACCAGCTGGACTCCTTTTCCAGTACCATACTTGGAGATTCGTCGCGAAACTTGAATGCGACGAAGATCAATCTTACACCTTCTTTATTGTCACTCGCAGCAGAAAGCTTCGAGTGTCCAAGTCAACAAAGCTGCCCCTCATCAGCGCATGTTGACACTTACAACCAACTAGCCCAGATCAAGCTCGATCGCAAACAAGTTGCCTATTTGCAAGCACCGGAATAGCACTTCATTACTCGGTTTCTGCAGTCCGTCAAAATGAACGTTATCAAGCTGCAGAGGTAATTGAAGATTAGCTGTTCAGTCGGTCCCATGCTGACTCCTGTTTAGGAAGTATCCTCAATTCCAACAGGATGAGATCTTCGGACTACAAGATGCCTTCCGGAAGTTGGATGTCGATGATAAGGGATATATCGACGAGGCGACTGCAATCAAGGCTACCCAGGCCAGCGAGAGACAGCCATACGATGTCGTCCGACAGGCTCTCAAGGAGGTGGAACTTGATTCCTCTAGGAGAGTAGAATTGGATGATTATGTTGGGGTGAGTTCTACACTCTTCTTCAAATTTTGACAATGGAACTGCCGCTGGAATCTTTGGAGGCTTAAATATTGGCTCAAGATGCGCGAAGGCCTACTGGAGCAGTCCTGAGCGCCCATATTCGTTCACGAGATTCGAAACAAGACTGCGTATGACATGGAAATTTGAGCTGACATGATATGATAGCTTGTTTCTAAACTCCGCGAATCCTCTCCAGCTCAGAAGCGAATGTCAACTGGTCCGACTTCTCCGGTCCGTGGTGGAATGGTATCTCAGCAAACGGGTGGGCATGCCTCAAAGGGAAGCGTCAGTGGTCGTATTCAAGTTCAGGGCTCCTCATCGAACGTTACTCACACAATCAACGAGGATGAGAGAACAGAGTTCACCAGACACATCAATGCTGTGTTGGCAGGAGATCCGGACATTGGAAACCGCTTGCCCTTCCCAACTGACACTTTCGAGATGTTCGACGAGTGTAAGGACGGTCTGGTCTTGGCCAAACTGATCAATGACAGCGTTCCTGATACAATCGATGAGCGTGTTCTCAACCGCCCCGGAAAGAAGATCAAGACCCTTAACGCATTCCACATGACCGAAAACAACAACATTGTGATCGAGTCTGCAAAGGGTATTGGATGCTCTGTTGTGAATATTGGCAGTGGGGATATCATTGAAGTTCGCGAGCATTTGATCCTAGGTCTTATCTGGCAAGTCATTCGAAGAGGTCTACTCGGTAAAATCGATATCAAGCTTCATCCGGAATTGTATAGACTGCTGGAGGAGGATGAGACTCTGGAACAATTCTTGAGACTACCCCCGGAGCAGATTCTCTTGAGATGGGTGAACTATCACTTGAAAGCCGCCAATTGGCCCCGAAGGTAATATCAAGAATTACTTCCTGGATTTCCCTTGCTAAAATTTTACAGAGTTCAGAACTTTTCGAATGACGTGAAAGATGGTGAGAATTACACTGTTCTCTTAGCACAAATCGCACCGGAGAGTTGTACCCGTGGCCCTCTACAGACTCGTGATCTCCTCCAGAGAGCCGAGCAAGTTCTGCAGAACGCTGATACCCTTGGCTGCCGGAAATTCTTGACTCCTACATCTCTTGTGGCCGGTAACCCGAAGCTCAACTTGGCTTTCGTTGCAAACTTGTTCAATACCCACCCCGCTTTAGACCCTATCACCGAGGAGGAGAAGCTTCAAGTCGACGATTTTGATGCGGAAGGAGAGCGAGAAGCACGTGTCTTCACTTTGTGGCTTAATAGTTTGGACGTACAGCCTGCAGTGAACTCGTTGTATGACGACTTGAAGGATGGAACCATTCTCTTGCAAGCTTATGACAAAGTCATCAAAGGCTCTGTCAACTGGCGCCATGTGAACAAGGCTCCGGCCCACGGCGGAGAGATGTCAAGATTCAAGGCTGTAGAGAACACCAACTATGCCATTGAGCTCGGCAAGCAAAACCGCTTCTCATTGGTTGGTGTCCAAGGCGCAGATATCACAGATGGACAACGCACTTTGACTCTTGGTCTCGTGTGGCAGCTGATGCGTAAAGACATTTCCGAGACACTCTCGGCATTGGCTCAACGATTAGGCAAGCGCGAGATCACAGATGCTGAGATGGTCAAATGGGCAAACGACATGTGCCGAAAGGGTGGCAAGAACTCCTCCATTCGCTCCTTCAAGGATACATCTATTGGCACCGGTATTTATCTTCTCGATGTTCTGAATGGAATGAAGAGCAGCTACGTCGACTACGACCTCGTTACTCCGGGAAGAACAGATGAGGACGCATACATGAACGCCAAGCTCAGTATCAGTATTGCAAGAAAGATGGGAGCAACCATCTGGTTGGTTCCTGAGGATATCTGCCAAGTTCGGAGCCGATTAGTCACAACATTCATTGGTAAGTCCTTTGCTAGTGCTCTTAAAGCCAATCTTACTAATATATGCACAGGTTCTCTTATGGCGACTCACGAGAAGATGCAGTAAGACATAAAAGGATGGCAGAGGATTGAGAAATGTGGGATGATTTGATGTGATGTGTGAACAGGATTCAGCGTTTCCGCGGCCAGCAGGTCGTTGGTAGAAAGAGAAGCGTTTCGGTGGACGAATAGCCAGCCCTCGACAATCAGTGAAAGAAATTAAATTCAGAAATATCTTCGCCCTCTTCTCGGTATCTTCCATAACGTATACTCAAGTGAAGAATCGGACAAGTCCAGACCTGGATCATTAATCATAAATCATTCGCAGAGCAAATACCGCAGTCTCGAGTAAAGGCGGTACCACTAAGGACCTACGATTTGAAGCATGATGGGCAATTCCTGAAACTCGATAACATGTCGTAGATAGCTTCACATAATGAAGTCACTGCAATAGACACCAAATGATAGAAGTTCACTCTCAATACGGGTCCAATTTGTTTTTGCTGTGCTACTGAGTAATTACTAAGCCGCCGATCATTGACAAGAAAGTATCTCGAGGGTGAAGTTGCCGCATGTGCGCTCGTTTGGGTCGATCGAATCGAAAGCCTAAGGGGGAAATGCTCGAATCTAGAAACACAAAGTGTGAAATCAGGCGGAAGAGAAAGGAAATATCAGCAGCCCCAAACAAGCAATGATAAATTTTTTGTCCGCCGTGTGTACGCCTCGAGGGAATGACAACCTGTTTACTCAGCAGTATCCAGCTCATCATGTGCTGGGGGAGGAGAATCCATAGCAACTGCCACGTTCGTATCAGCGAATTTAGTTCTTATTGCGCAGCGGAAGATCCAATTCACCTTTCCTGTCATCGCCGTTGGTGCCGTTCTCACGAGCTCCTTCCTCACGGTCACGGTCGCGCTCGTCCTTGACATCACGGTCCCTAGAGTTGGGTGTCAGCAAAAGACTACAGTGAGCGAATACAGAGGCTTTACCTATCATCTGGACTGCGGGATCGATCAGTGCGGTCTCGCCGGTCATAGTCACGATCACGATCACGGCGATCGTCCTTGCGAGGGGAAAAGTCACCACGGCCACGGCGAGGGGATGGGGAGCGACCACCACGGCGAGGAGAGCGGCGACCACCAGGGGCACGCTCACGCTCACGGCCAGAGTCGAAGCGCCAGGAAGCAGAGGGAGGAGTTCTGGCCCACTAGAGCTAATAAGCAAAAGACTTTTGGGGGCTATCGCATAGAACGTTACCTCGATCTTCAGGGTCTCATCGTATCGGCCGATACGCTTGTTGTGCATCTCATGATAGGCGTCATCCGCGTCACGTCGACTCTCATACTCCACAAAGGCGAACCTACTTTATTGTCAACGAATTAGAGTTGATACTAAGGGGAATCTGGATACACTCACAGACGACTAGCAGCAGTTCGAGGAGCGGGGATGTCGCAACGGACAAGACGGCCATAGCTGAAGACATGCATTAGATTGTTGAACTTCATTTCGAGGGTAAGGATAGATAGTGGAAGAGAGCAGGAGATAGTAAACATGAAGCTAGAAAGCTCGACCCGCCGCAGTTCGGACTGTTCGCTGGAGACAAATGTGAAGACAATGTTCGTATCATTGTGCGACCGCTCGATCGAACGAGGAAGGGGCAGCGCAGGAAGGAGGAGACGAGTAAAGTTGACAGCGAAGTCTCGACGAGGAAGGACGAGGATACGATATATTGGGGGTTGGGTAGATCATCGCACTCGAGGGTGATCATCGAGATATCGACATGTAGCTGACATACCGTTCGAATTCGTAGGCTAGGTCGCGAGCTCGAGTGCCGGCACCGAAACCCTGTGTCAGTCTGGGTCAGTCGTGTTCTGTATGTGAAAGATGACGTGGGAGAGTTCAAGGTGCGGTACATACAGTAACGTAGAGGGTTGTGCCGCCACGAGACATCTTGCAGAGCTGTAGATGTACTTGACTGGTATTATGAAATGATGTGGATATGATCCAAGTCGAGGTTGATGAAGGGGAGAGATTTGGTTGTTTGGAGAAGGTGACCAGCTGCCATCTATCTTTTTGCAATAAGGTTAGCCACTAGTGCAATTAGCGTATCTATCACGTGATCGTGATCGTGATCGGCTTCCAGCTGCAGATTTCAGCTTAAACCAAGAAGCTATGGACACAGTTGAAAATGTAATTCAATCCTGTAATTCGGAGATAGATCGGTTCTTAAATGCAAGTTACTATCAGCATCCAAAGAGCAAGTTGTAAAACCCTTGTATGCAGTTCTGAGTTCTATCAAAACAAAGTCATCTTGCCATGAGCAATACATACATCTCCCTCTCAGACTCGCAGTCTAACATGCCTTTTGGTGACCAGGAAGATAAAATGCAAGGAAATATCTACCTCTTTCTACAAGCTCGCTGCATGCGCCCGCTCCCAATGCGTATCCAGATTCCGAATGTGACCAATGACCATTTCATGTCCTCATATACAAAGCCTTCTGCTTGTCTTGCAATACTACACCTTCCTTGACGCCACCCCAGAAGTCAGAGAATGCTTGATAAACTCTAGAGAGAAAGACACTCCCAAATCAAATGCCATAAGGTGAGACACCCTTAGGGCTCTTTGTCATCTGGCCTCAGGGTGAGGAGGAAATCTCTTGTCATCTCAAAGCTCAACCAGCTGCTTGCCATACTAGGTGCAACTTTGAGCAGATTTGGTACAATGCCCTTGTACAGGCCTTTGATGCCTTCTTGGGCGACGATGACCCTGACTGCATCAAATATTGACTTATACTGGTAGCCCATTCCAGACATTGTGTTGATCTGGAAGCGACGACGAAGAACATCACTGGAAAATGTCAGCGTCTTTAGCTCAATAAATGTGTACAGAATTCTACGAACAAGGGATAGGTGCATGTTTGTGCAAAAGCTCCTGAGACTGCGCCTGCAGCAAGCTTCCGGACTGCGCTAGGATTCTTGTCTCCTTCTGGGGTGAGATATTTCCTGACCAATTCATAGGTCATGAAGTTCAGGCCGACCTGAAGGCAAGTCAGTCATTGCTCTTGGTATAAAGCTAGGAGAGACACCCACATATGGTGCAACGCCTGCTACAGTTGGAATAATGCCTCTGTAAAGTGCACGTATTCCGCCTTCTGTTTTGTACATGGTGACCATTGTTGCCCACATGCCTGGAAGTTTTGTCTTTGGTGCTCCACCTAGGGCTGCAAATGATGCGGACTGGATAGAGAGGCGAGTGCGGACAATGTCGAGGGGGTATGTGAAAAAGACAGATGTGATTCCGGCAGCGCCACCACAGACAAGGCGTCGAAGTGAAGTAAGATCTGCTCCTGGTGACGGCTCGAAGAACTAAGTGAATTTCATTAGCATCAATTTTCCAGGAGCTTTTCTAAAGCTCTGCTGTGATGCAGACACAGTGAAAGTGTTGTGGCTTACCTTCTTATAGAAATTATAGCTTCCAAACTGCACAGCAGAATAAGGTACGATTCTGATGCAGTTTGTGCCATTTCCTCTCATGAAGCCACGCCATCCTTCCTCCTTCCACATCTTCATGAGGCCCTTTCCAACAGACAGTTTGTATTCCTCCCGACCAGCACTTTGTATTTGGAAGAGAATCTTGAGTCTTTCTAGAGGCGACACAACTGTTCTAGAAACCGCACCAGCTACTCCTCCAGCACAAAAAGCTGCGACCACGGGTTGTGCGATCACCTCGCGGATCTGAAGCATTTTCGGTCCATACTTAGGCTTCAGGACGGTATCCCCTGGCTTCTCGCCAAATTAGTACTACTACATATGCGAGACAAGGCTACATACAGCAGACATTTCCGAGGCGAAATAGAAGCTATCCCACACAGTACCAGAAGCTCAGCGCGTTCTGGTGCAGATCTCAGCGCATGCGAGCTCGAGCTTCGCCCTCTCCAGCGATAACAGTCGAAACGCGCTCAGTCAGCGCAGGCAGACCATCGGTATCCAGTAGATGTTACAAACTCGTTTCAATTGCTTGTACAGCTGCGGCAAGACAGCTCTGTATGCGGATGCGCGTAGGATGTCGCGATCGTGAGGCTTAACTCAGGCAGGACGTTGCACCGACGACAGCCGAAGAAAAGTTCAATCTGATTAGGGGTCTTGGAGGTATCAACTTAGGGTCCATTCAAGGAATCTTCTAAGGGAAGATAAAACCGTAGGTAATGGCGGTGACAAGAAACGAAGGTTGTTTGGCAGGCGGTGGTCGAATTTGTCTAGACTCGAGGATGTTTTCTTGCTGTACCTTTTGAGATGATCGATCATGCCAAGCGAGTCTGACAAGGGCAGCTTCGCATAACCACAGAACTTTTTCGCTTCTCTCGATTACACATCATGGGCATTTCAGGAGCAATGTAGGAATATTTATGATTTCTCCTAAGTTTACAGCCAAGTATATGTACCTTTCCTTATCGATAAATTACAGCTTTGCTCTCGATTAAGAAAGATTGTATGATATGATGATCCTTCTCCGCAAACTTCGGATCTCCTACCCGTATCGAGCCGGCTTTTCCCTTGGGTTCGGCTGGCAACTCTCATTTTTGTCAAAGCGGTTACAGAGATGCTCTCATAGAGACAGCGCATAAGTCTTAATATTTGTCTCGGGATTGTACCAATTCACAGCGCTAGATCCTTAGCAGTGTCACATCATTCCTCAGCAAGCTTTGCGTAATTGAGAATCTGGCCTCGGTATTGCTGTATCTGCTCCCGGGCAGGTCCGGTCGAGGCATCCTTTTGCTTTTCTTTATAGGACCTTTTATGTATCCTGATTGGGCAAGTGGAAGCACTTCATAGATATGTCGCCTCTGATTTGTTATGCAGGCAGTGGAAGACTTGCGTGCGTTCTGCCGGTCATCCCCCACAAGATAGTTTCCTACTTGGTGTTAGATGTCCACCTACATTGATTCTTTATTCAACATCTTCCAAAAGCCTCTGTATTGGATCGGCTCACAGATCCTCGAAATCAGCGACTTCCCCCTCCTCCCATATCTGATTATATCAAGCCCGAAACACCCACCGTCCTCCCATCCCAAGTCTGTTGCAGAGAGCACGTATCTGGAAATTAGCTTAGTAGCTCTTCCTTGAATTCAAATTTCTTGCTTATCATTCTAGGCTCTTAATATCACATATCAAAGGCATAGTCTAACGCGTGGTGAAGAGGCCGTATCGCTGTGGTCTGAAGCTGCTGAGGGATGGTGTTGGACATTAAAATGCTATGATCATACGTAGAAAACCTGGTTGAGAGATAAATTAAGGTGTCCGTATCAGAAAGGGCAAGTCCAACTCCGGCGGTGTTTTAGGAGACGCACATTAGCACTGGAGTGGCAGCGATCCGTTCGGGAATAGAGGTAAAGGGGTTTACTTGAACTCTGCTCAGTAACAACGGTTTTGTTGCCACCTATATACAGTGACATTGTGGAAGGATTCCAATGATGCATGAACAAAAATAATTGAGATAGGTTGATCAGAATTTCTAGCTTGGTTCTGCTACGACAAATCAAGTCGAGTCACGTGGGCGGAGTATTTCTCGGTTACGCTAGCGCGAAATTTACTCGCCCACACTTTGAGAGACCTTCGAAAAATCAATTTCGACGATCAACACCAAATCGAAGTCGACAACCGCAACAATGGGTACGTTCCCATTTTCGCCTTTGCTTGCAAGTGGTACTCTTGTATCTCTGCCAGAGTTATCTCGCAATCGAAAGACTGATCGAGATGCTCTGCAGAGATCTTGACAACTGCGCAGCTCTCATGTCGCAAGACCGAGCAATGAGCATGCTGTACATAGGCTGACGATGAGGTTCTGTTATAGGTATCGATCTCGACAAGCACCACGTTCGGAGCACGCATCGTGCGGCCCCCAAGAGCGACAATGTCTACCTGAAGCTCTTGGTGAAGTTGTACCGCTTCTTGGCTCGTGAGTATCAACCTCCTACAAATCCCTCTTCTCGAAGCTGACGTTCCTCCCAACAGGCCGTACCGAGTCCTCCTTCAACAAGGTCGTCCTCCGCCGACTTTTCATGTCCCGCATGAACAGACCCCCGGTCTCGATTTCCCGAATTGTCGCAAACACCTCCGAGAAGTCCAATAACAATAGCAAGACCGTGGTTGTCATTGGCACAGTCACCGATGACGTCCGTCTCTTGACTGTTCCCAAGCTCAGCGTTGCCGCCCTCAAGTTCACGGCTACTGCTCGTGCTCGCATCCTTGCAGCTGGCGGAGAGACTTTGACTCTGGATCAATTGGCCCTGAGAGCTCCCACCGGAAGCAACACCCTACTGCTCAGAGGACCAAAGAACGCTAGGGAGGCCTTCAAGCACTTCGGCATGGGACCACACAAGCACAAGGTACATATTGTTGTCAAGCTATCAGGACTTCTGCTAATATGTTCATGACTAGAAACCCTATGTCGAGTCTAAGGGTCGTAAGTTCGAGAAGGCTCGTGGACGGAGACGGTCGAGAGGTTTCAAGGTCTAGATGCTGTTACACTGGTGATCAATGTGTTTCAGGTCAATGGCTTTGGCCCCAATTAAGATACCTAGTGAAGTATCGGGCTTTCCACAAGATCCTTTGGGCGTGCATGGCAAGGCGCAGTATTGCTTTATTGAGCATGAACGAAAATGGGAACTCAATTGATGGTATGAACAAAACACAAATGCCCCTTGAGTGTGAGACGATCTCTGCTAGTGGCCTCATGCTTCGTTCCAATCACTGTGATTATTGACATTTCAAATGCTATGTGCACTTCATGAGTCGTTTATTCAGGGTATCTTTTCAGACTCGTCTACATCGGCATCCTCTATCTTAACTGGAGCAAGCCTCCGTAGGGCGACGAAATACGCCTCCTTAGATTCCTATGCAGAGTCAGCTCAGTTCAATTCACTTCTTGAAGTGTAACTTACAGCCCTCGAAGACTCTGGCTTTTCTCTGTGCACAAACTTGAACATAGACTTGAGTTTTGCTTCAAACTCCTTGTCCTCTGACCCTTGGTAGAACTTGCAGACGAAGTGTCCGCCTACTCGAAGGCTATCATGAGCGAATTGCAGGGCTGCTGCACAGAGATCCTGGAAAGATAATCAGCATTAAGCACATAATTAAGTAAAGCAATATAACATACCATACTTCCAGCATGATCTTTGAACGCAATACCGGTCGTATTCATCATCCTGTAAGGTTCACTTAGACTCTTCTTCCAGAAACCGGTGGTCTGCTCCCAGGGTGCGGACATATCACTCAGAATAACATCCACCATTTTCCCTGGATCTTCTTGCTCCTTCCTTCCCTTGCTTTTTGCATCATCCAATTCGGCCCCAGAGTCCTCGTCTGCGTGTCGCTCGAGGTCTATGTAGCTCATTTCTGGCTCAACAACCGTCGTCAATCCATCTTCCTCATCGCCCTCTTCGTTCGCAGCAAATAGCTTCTGCTTTGGCCTTCCACGATTCGGGTCTGAGATGAAACGCTTGACTTCTGCTTGAACTCCTGCAGAAAGGAAATTCCCTTGTATAGTCGAGACACCCTTTGGAGGTTGGGCTGGGATAATGTCGATGCCGACAATGCGTCCAGTTGGCTTCGTTCGCTCTACAGCAACTTGCGACCAGCTTCCTGGTGCATAGCCTAGGTCCACCACTGTCTGGCCTCTCTTGAAAAGTCTGTACTTCGCATCAAGCTATCAAGGGAAGTCAGCAAACTGCAATGCCAGTTCCAATCTGGCGCAACGTACCTCTAAGAGCTTAAAAGCAGCTCTACTCTTCAATCCTCGCACTTTTGCCTCACGGGCATACGAGTCTTTGCCCTGCCTGCTCTTCCATCTTGTCGAAGATGAGGAATGGTGGACCTTCAATTGGGCACATTGGACGGCTGAAGCTGTAGGCTTGCTTAAAGTCGCTGGGATCTTAATGCCATTCCATGGCCGCAATAAGCCAGATCTGCGGAGACTAACTCTGCAGATTGCCCACGAGGCGTGTCGTGAAAGCATGTAGTTGATATTTCATGGAGAAGTGAAGCTTCGAACCTTCAATCGTCGGACCTCAGAGCTCGAAATTCCGAATGGGTCCGTGCTTGTCCAGCTTTTCGGATAATGTCAATCAAGCGAGTCGAGAATGGGGGCAAGCATTTCATACCAGACCTCCCATAAGCCAAAGTTTTACAGTATTTTTGATTCAACCCCTTTCTAAGCCACCGCCCCTACAGCCTAAAAATCAGATGCAGAAATGTAAGCCGAGTCAGGAAATCTTGTAAAACCGGTACCGGTGTCACTGAGTCCTTCCATTTCCGAGGCTAACCGTGCCCCTTACCTCTCGCACTAACCAATAATATGGAGAGTTGTCATCTCAATATAGTTAGCATTCTCCATTACACTTCACGCTCATCACTTTTTGCTGCCATATTGCTGTCCAATTAGTACGATGGTCTCACAGAGGCAGTCAAGAAGCACACAGCGAGAAGATGGCAGGTGAAGACTCTCGGTCAAACAGAATTGAGCACTCATACACGCCAAACTCCACAATACTCCGGCCCATGCACATCCCCTATAGATCGTAAGTCTAACGCCACGTCATGTGCTGTCCTTCCAGAGTCATAAGCAGCCCATCACCGAAAAGCATCAAAAAATCAAACCAAGAAACTTGCCCCCACGCCCCTCTTATCCTTCTTCAGTGGAGAAAAGGCTCCAAAGCCACTAGTAGCTGTGAGTCCTCCCTTCAAGCCACCCTTGGGACCTGCCAGACCACCTTTACCGAGTAGTCGTGCAGGGCCAAGGGATATCTTCGCAGGTCGTTTCGTAGCTTCGCCATCTTCTTCGTCGAAAAGGGTCTTAGGTCCACCACCGAGTAGTTTGCGCTTCTTCAACTTTGGCTCGGGTTCCTCAACCTCCACACTCTTCGTCTTTGGCTTGGATGTTGTAGAAACTGTCGACTTGACAGGTGCCTTTGACCGGACTGCTTCTGGAGCAGCTGCCACCGCCTCGGACTGCTCATTCTCATCCACCTCTTCTTCCGTTACCTTCTCCAATTTGTTCACAGTCTGTGCCTTCCTTGCAACGGGTTTCTTTTTTTTAGCTGCGGGTTTTGCTTCACTAAGGACCTTCTTCTCGGAGGCATTCGCCGTTTCAGTGGCCTTGCTCTTCCTCATTGGCTTGGGAGCAGTGTCTTGTGTTATGACATCGTTCGAAGGAGGTTCTTCTCGTTGGCCTCGCGGCTTTCCTGCAGGCGTCTCGATATCCTCGCTTCCCTCCTTTTCTTCAACAATTCTGGGTTCTTGGCCAACCTCTGGGGTGTCTGGAGCCATAATTGTTCGATTTAAGAACGGCGTAATGGAGAACATGGACTTCTCTCCTGCCATGCTCTGGTCCAATCTTCCTCTCTTTACCGCTGGTCGTTTCCCTCGAATAACCACTCCATCCGGTGTACCGATATTCACGTCAGTACTCATCTCCGTGGCTGCTCTCTTTCGTGGATTCTTGGCAGCAGCATCTCCCTTCGTGGCTGTCGCACTAGCCTTGACTGCTGCAGCTCGTGCCTGAGCAAGCTCATTTTGACATTCTTTGAGTTGCTCCTTGGTCGATCGTAAATTCGTTCGGAACTGATCGAGCTTGCTTTCGAGAATGGTGTGCTTATTCTCTGCTGCCTTCATCTCCTTCTCAGCCTCCTTTCGCGCCCTTTCAGCATCTCGCTTTTCCCGAGTCAGCTCTTTCTGGGCCTCTTCCAACTGCACTTGCACCTGAGAGTCATTCTCCTTGCGTCCCTTCTCTTTCTCTCGCTTCTCTCGGGCCAAGTCTCTCTGCAGGTCTTCCAATTGAGTCTGAAAATCTGCTTCAGCCTCCTTGCGAGCCTTTTCTCTATCGCGTCTCTCTTTCGCAAGTTCCTTCTGAGTCTCTTCTAGTTGGTTTTGGAGATCGACCTCCTTCTCATTGATACGATTCTTTTGCGCGGCGCGCTTAGCTGCCCTCTTCTCCGTCTCAAGCTCGACTTCTAAAGTACTGACTTGACGCTCTAATGCTAACTTTTCGGCCAATACGGTTTGTTGATGTGATGCTTGAGTCCGGAGGTGTTCCAGTTCTGGCTTCAGGGTCGCCAACTCCCGCGCTAATGACAGCTTCTCAGTCAAGAGTTTCGCGGAATCCGTAGTGACTCCATTCATCGATGCCAATTCCGCCTGGGACATATTAATGAAGAGTTTCACATGCAAGATATTTCGATGCTTGCCTTCATGGTATTCAGTTCTCGTGCCTGGATTCTCAACTCATTCTCCTGGCGACGCACATCCTCCAGCGCATTATCGAATTGGCCCTGTAATTCGTCGCTTTCCTGCTCTAGCATATCAATGCGCTCGTCGCTCAAAGCAAGTTGCTCGTGTAATTCATCGTTCTCGTTCTCCAGCATCAAAATTCGTAGTCTTAACCGCCGTGCGCCCTCATCTTTGATGATCAAGTCGGCTTCGCGCAATGTAGCTTGGTGTGCCAATTCGAGGAGCTCTGTCTTCGAAAGAAGCTGCATGCTCTGTTAGCGGAATGCGCTCCAATGAGAAACACGGTCTTACGCTTTCGATTTGCTCATCATCATTGTATGATATCGATGAATCCATGGTTGCTAATCAATAGCTTCTATAATGAAGATGCGGGGTTGGCAGAAGTGTTCTTGAAGTTCGAAGTCGCGTTCTCGGGAAGCACAACAAATATCCTTAACGAGACTAGCGCCTTTAATCCTCCCCCCAGGCGCCAAGGCTTTGATGACTAAGCAACGTCGGCTTCTGAGGACAGATTCGAGCTTCGTCACTCAATTCTCTTGGGAGTTTGGCACACACTTCCTTTTCCTTCACTCCTTTCAAGATGCATTTCTTCAAGGGTCTCATTGTTTCCTTGTTGCCTTTCGCTGCTCTAGCAGCGAAGAAGCCTGCGGCGGACACATTTCAGACGTTCCATTCGAAAGCACTTTCGTCAGCTCCATTGAAGCTTGACGACAGCTCCTATGGCAAGCTCACTGTGGCTCCTAGGGACTACTCTGTTGCTGTACTCTTGACAGCTTTAGAATCGAGGTTTGGATGCCAATTGTGCCGCGAATTCCAGCCGGAATGGGATTTATTAGCAAAGAGTTGGACGAAGGGGGACAAGCAGGGCGACTCCCGCTTGATTTATGGAACTTTGGACTTCCTAGATGGGAAAAACACTTTCCAAGCTGTGAGTTTGGAGGATTGCAATTCAATTGGCCTGGTCTAATTTTAAGCAGCTTGGTCTTCAAACAGCTCCTGTCCTTCTCTTCTTTCCACCAACATCTGGCCCTCATGCTGTTGCTGAGGCCGCTCCTCTCAGATACGACTTTACCAATGGGTAAGCCCATGTAGTATATCTTTGCTGACTGAAGATAAAACTGACTTTAACTTAGACCTCAAAGCGCAGAGCAGGTCCATTCGTGGATTGCGCGCCACCTTCCCGATCGCCCGCATCCTCAAATCCACCGACCTATAAACTGGATGCGGATTCTGGCTATTACCACCACTTTACTCGGCACTGTCACCTTCATAAGTGTTGCTTGGCCTTACCTCCTACCCATTATCCAAAATCGCAATGTTTGGGCAGCTATCAGCTTAATCGCAATCCTCCTCTTCACCAGTGGCCACATGTTCAATCACATTCGAAAAGTACCATACGTCGCTGGTGATGGTAGAGGTGGTGTGAGCTACTTTGCTGGGGGATTCTCAAGTCAGTACGGTCTCGAGACGCAGATCGTTGCGGCCATGTGTAAGCTTTGCCCGCACCTGCCACGCTTTACCATGCTAATGGAAGTTTACAGACGGTCTTCTCTCTTTCGCAACGATCTCGCTGGCAATCAAAGTTCCTCGTATCGCGGATCCCAGAACACAGCAAATTGCCGTTATTGCCTGGGGAGGCGTGATCTTCGTGATGTACAGCTTCTTACTCAGCGTCTTTCGAATTAAGAATGGCGGTTACCCATTCTGGCTTCCACCTTTCTCTTAGACTTTTCAGAGAACGGCTAGTTTAGAGAAATACCAATCTTCTAAGCGGGATATCAGAGGGAATTGAAAAGTGTATCATAGTTCTAGCGGTGGGAATGTGTCAATACAAAAGCTTTCTGTTTTATCAATTCTGGACCTTTTCTCGGATGCATCGAGGTTGAGTCTATGGACGGGCATATCATTCTGGGCGCGAAAGCTGTTTCATTTACTGGCATCGTGGCAACATAATATGGCTTAGTGGCCAAAGGAGCTCGTACTGACAAGAAAGTACAATACTTCGCAGCACTGCAACCCTACCCTTGGAATGTAATTGGATCTCGGCGAGTACGATCGATTCTCAAATCAAAGACATCCAATCTCTGATAGCCTCCAGTCACATCATGGTACTGCTTTCCTTCGATGCAGTCATCGAGATGCAAATCCGCATACAGCAAGCCCAGTTCATGCTGTAAAAGCTGAGCAGCTTCTTTTGTGCCCGTCTGCGGATCGACAGTGAAGGCCTGCTGTTGAGCCCCAGTTGGGTCGAGGAACATCGTTGGACTTTGTGGCGATGCTTTCAGTGTTGCAGCCATCCATTCTGGATCGGTACTTTGTGAAGCAAGAGCATCAATGCAAGCGCTGTCCGAGAAAGAAGCGCAGAGGACCCCGAAGCATTTAGCCTCAAAGCAATGCGCAGCTCCTCGAATTCGATTTGCTGATACGTTGTCATAGTTTGCGCCTTTTCGTGTATTATTCGAGGCAGTGGCGGATCCTTCTCCCTTTCCATGATGATCTACCTGTTCTTGATTCCTTTGCTCCTCCCGTGTCTTCAAATGCGGTACCCTTGTAGGCCAGACGGCCGGCCAAGTGGAAATATGAATCTGCTCCCCCTGACTCATCATGGAATACCTCGCCAAGGGATTCGTGTTTTCACCGCATATCAATGTGCCAATCTTGCCGAACGGTGTTTCCGCAACACGAAGACCATATCCGTCACCAGGACTCCAGGTCAATTTCTCAAAGAACGTCGGCATGAGTTTCCTGTGATGGACCAGAACCTCCCCGTCACAGCCGATAAGCATATTCGAATTATATAACGTGGCCGAGCTGTGGTGAACTTTCTCTGGAAAGCCAATATTTACAACGCATTTTACTTGCTTTGCAGCATCCAAAATGGCTCGAATTTCTTCACCGTCAGCATAGATTGACTCCTCAGCCATCTTTTGGAAGAAGTGATGATTCTCGGTAGGAGGCTGCAGCGCGCTCCATATCGGGAACGCCGGGATGTATGTTTCAGGAAATACGACAACGTTTGCTGAGTTTCTTCCGGCTTCCAGAATCAGTCTGACAGCCTTCTGTGTCGTTTTGGGCGCCGAAAGGAAAACCGGAGAGACGTGGCATGCAGCCACTCTAGTCAATTGGCTCATTACGGTCTCTCCAGATGTAGACGTCAATGTGATTTAAAAGTGCGAGCATCCAAGGACTGTCACTCATCAGATGCTTGGTTTCCAAGTACGAGGTGTCTCTGCTTGTGAGGAAAGGCGTGGGTGTAACACTTATTGATTACGGACGAATCATGATTGCAGCATTCGTGATGCACGATGCTATGGTTACGGCTATTGATTTAGTGCCGGGAAGCCAGATAGAGTTTAAATCAAACCACCCCTTTCATTTCTGAGGAAAGCCTACTTGGACCATGATAATGACCGGGTTGAGAGGAGATTTCAAAAGTTGAAATCAACCTCAATGAAAGCTGGTGCTGGGCAGCCACTGAAGTTGAACCAAGAATTGCTGTGAATGGCAATGTGCCGCTTGTCGCCATCCATCAAACTTCTAGGCAATTACTGATTGATGGCTAGAGCAGGTTGTACCGATATGACAACTCAGCCTTTTGAATGAGGAGAGATCATGGTCACAGCATTGAGGTCAAGGTCATCTGAATTTGGCGGGACCGGCTACATCCGTATCACGTGCACCAGCTGCAAGCCGCCCTCATGTACGGGTCGGAGATATTTTCAGCTGCCCAGATCCTGCCTCTGTCCCGGATCATACATCATACCCATTGTTACCTCGTCTGATCTAGTTTTCAAATGGGCGGAACGTTGTTTGTTGGAATCTAGAGCAATGCACTCATGTTTCCGAAGAGACTTCCTTTCTCGAGATACATCTATATACAGTGAGTGTGCTACAACACCCCAAGCATGTGACGAGGCTGGTGCCGGCTGGAGGACTGTCAATATAATACAGTAAATGAAGGAGTTCTCAGCGAGGATAAGTTCGGTGATTGGATCTCTCGTGCAGTAAGCTTTCCTTGGATCCGTAATCATTGTCAGTCTTTGTTGTGGTGGTCATGTGACCGCGCCTGCCTGGTGCGCCCGCCCTGTAGCTAGATCTCTTAGAGCCTCCCCTCCTTCTTTCCTCTTCTCTCTTTAGACGTACCAATACAGAAGACCACTGCACCATCACTCCTCTTGTGTCGCCTTTGCCAGGGACCCTGTTTGTGACCGTAGTGCCTTACATTATAGTCTTGGTCGTCCAGCGCATAGCTGATACCTATCCATAAGAGGGATTGAAAACCCAGGCAAACGTCTCATCTGATGTCACAAGAGGGGCATCCTTGCAGCTAAGGTCAAAACTCTCTCTCGATTAGCTTCCGTTCAATGTCCGATCTCTACAGAATTCAAAGCGTTGTGAGAAGCTCACAGGCATTCGCACAGCATGTGCTGAGCTCGCCTAATACTCAATATTCGCACATGGTCAAGACATTTTCGTTGCCCACAAAAGCTATAGAGATAACAGCGGTTACGGGCCCTGTTTTCTGGGCTGGTCGAAGCGATGGAGTATTCCGTATGACCCATAACCCCTAACATTAATTCTAGCCTGACTTTGAATAGAAGCCATCTATCGTAAGACTGGTCACCCAAACGTGGTCACCCTCGAGGCCTCGAGCTTGCTCTGTCACATGATTTTCACCTCCTCCAATCCCGGGGGTTTTTTTAGAAGCTTTGCTGCTAGTCCAATAAACACTTGCATTCAGCAGCTCAAGAGCAGCGTTGGAAATGATGCACCCGATGTTGTTACCTATACTCATCCTCGCCGAGAAGTCTGGAGGTCAACATGAGAGCGAGCGCCTCGTGAGGGCACAGATTGGCGGAATTGAGGCACGTATCAAGAAAGGAATTTCTTGAAATTCACTATCCTTTGATGGAACTAGTGGTTGCGATCTGGATGCTATTAATGACGACTTGACAGATTACCACAATAAAGTATAGAAGTATCCGAAGATATGGCTCGACGTAATTGGGAGCTTTCGGGAGAGGATGGAGCTTGTTCGTCTGCATTTAGACGATATTGTCGAACGCCCATATGCATACGAGGTGCAGGCGAAAAGAGATCATTTCCATGCATAACGCGATGTTCTGGAGACTCAAGCTTCGCGCCAAAGAATGCATGGTTTAGAAAGCTATTCTCAAACAACTTTGTCACAAGTCAATATGCAGCGTACTGCATTACACAATATGTTGATTAGCCGTCAAATACGGACGGCGCTTCAGATTGAGACAAGACAACAGGTCGAACCACACCAAAAATTCACAGCAAATTAGAGTTGGAGTAGGTCACAGCTCTCTCTGAGCTTACTCGGTACATTGTTTTTGCCTGGAGCATCGTTGCGGTGAGGTTCTTATATACTTCGGCGGCACATTGAGAAATACTAACCCCCTCTTGTGCAGGCTATCTTCAGCACCACTTTCTTTGACTTTCAAGCTTCTCCGGACAATGCAATCATCTCACCACGCTTTTGGATCTTCTGGGTCTTTACGATTCCCCTGACTGCAATATCTCTAGTAGCGTCGGGACTTTACAGATGGGCAGGTCAGAAACAAGACAAGAAACTAGAGGGCGGTTGGGATTGAGGTGGCCAAGCAGTCGTGAAGGTACAAATCTCAATACCGAGCTATCCTACCCTGCTGGCCTGTCTTTTTCTATTCTCTATTATGCAGGCGCTGATAAGCCTTAACATTATACGTTTATCGCAAGTCCAAAATTTCTTTCTTTCAGTTCAGCATCTTCCTCTTATACTTTGTGACGCGGTGAAATAATAAGCAAGATGAAAGTCGACTCCTCATGGTGTGCTTCTACCACATTGCAAAAATCCATTGGTTGAGAAGGAACGACTGACAGGACTTCACAAAATCCACGACTAGACTAGACTATCATGGAGACAGCCGCTACTCCCTCATACTGTGCCAAGTGAAACAAATCCGAATCCGAGCTTTCGCATCCCCTCAAATGCTGTGCCAAATGTCAAACCACCAGATATTGCAGTCCTGAGTGCCAGAAAGACGACTGGAAGCAGCATAAACGCCTTTGTGGTCCCCAAGCCGCTTCACATGCCGCGGATGGGCCCACTGTGTCGCCTGCCTCCTCATCAAGACAGCATAATCCTGGTTTCAATGCTGCCAATCAGCTGCCAGGTCTCACCGGAAATGATCATATCACAAGCTCCCCGAGAAGGAGGCCTTCGATCAGCTCATCGACTGTTTCCGCATGCGCATGGAAGATGAATACACATTTGGGGGAAACAATTTGGGTATCTACTGTCAAGAGGATCCAATGGACGAATTCAAAAAGTTCCTTAACCTAGCTGAGAGTCGAGACGGCATTCTCCCCAATGGTTGAATAAAGACAAGAGGAGAGAATGTGAGGAGTTGGCTACTGGAGGTGATAATTGGGCTGATATCACCTGTGCAGTTGAGAAGTCGGATATCCAGGAGTACTACAACAACCCCATGATGCCGATGATGCTGCGTCTTCTAGGTGAGAAGATCTATGGGAATGGATTCATGTAAGGTTGGTAAGGGTAACGGGAGCAAAAGGTTTCGTTAAGCGGAAGGTATTTAAGACGGCGAGGCAACTCTAGGCTTTCCGGTGTGTAGGAAATGGGATGGTAGTTTGTGCTTTCTCAATTGAAAATGCTTTCTTTTGCAGCCTGATATTAGAACCCGTATGATTATGCTCTCCCATCAAACAAGTATCTTGAGCTGGCGGAGGGACTTCAACTTCCGAAGACCGTCAGAGAAGCAGCTGATGGGTGCCGAGAGAATGGCATGCAAGCGCTCGACAGATTATCAAGTTGTGGTCAGAATCTTGCCAGAGAGGTTTAATAACATGCTGACGACTGGTAAAACAGTTCCCTCAAGTTGTACGCATATCAGGTAAGATCTTATGTTCTCTAAGAGCCGGTTGGAAAGCCATATAGCAAACAAGAAAAATGTTGGCTGTGAAGAAAGGTGTGATTCAATCCTCTCTTCTAAGAAAGTGACGAGTGATAAGAAACACTATTTCAACAGCAGTAAGTAAGATAGAAACTCAGTGATCTTGGGCAAAGTCATCTACCGTCTCATACTAGATATTGACGCCTGAAGGTATCTCGAAAGCAAGTGATAAGTTGTGGTGACTTTGTCTTTGATTTTGAAGGTTCTCCAAAGATATCACTAGACAAGAAAGCTGGCTGGGATATTTTGGGCATATAATAAGCTTGAATCTCCTATTTGATGATCCTCGATTGAAGGCAAGAGGCTGCCTCCATATAGATGGTGTGAAGCGCTAGATCCAAAAGGTTTTTGGAAGTGAGCAAGAGAAGAGAGAGAGAGATGTACAGAAGAGATGAGAACTTGGAAAGATGAAGTAGCTTGAGAGGTGAGTAAGTTGCGCGGAAAGATGAGGCGCTCATCAAGGCTCTACCTTTCAGAAAAATTTCAGATAGATGATGTTCCCTCCCGACCACAGACTCGGCTTCTGCTTCTTATCCAGATATCTCCTTTCGACCTTACCTTTCGAACTTTAAGGCTGAAACTTCAAACTGCCAAAACTTGCCGCTTTCGCTTGAGGCTATATAAAATCTACAGCTCTCATTCTTCTCTCCTCCTACAATATCTTTGCAACCACCTGTGAACAACTTCAAACTCCAACACGTACCGCAATACAAACACAAATACCTCGTGTTGCGTGTCAATAGGTATGTTTATCTCCGATTTCTTGGAGCTATCGTGCTTGGCATCTTGCGCGCTGCTCCCAGCTCACTTTCGATCTATTTGATCGATCTCTGGAAAGCGCCTATGACCTCGACTCCACCTCAATCAAACAAGATCCAAAGCTGACAATCTATGTATGTGTAGTACCAAATGGCTCCTCGTTACTTTGATCCTTCAGAGTTGAGTAGAGGCCTGTACACTGAGCTTGGAGTGAAGTCGAGCGTGTCTCGCGAAGAGCTGAAGCAAGCGTGGAAGAAGCTGAGTAGGCCCACCTTCGCTTTCGATCTAGCGATCTGAAAACTTGCTGACTACTTACAGGCAACGAGAAGCACCCTGACAATAACAAGAGTCCTAATGCCCTTGCTGAGTACAAATCAGTCCAAGAGGCTTGGTTCATGTTGTGTGATGTGGAGAATCGGCAAGAGTATGATCGACTCAAGAACATCCCCTATGAAGCTCGATACGACTTTAAGTTGTTCGCTGATCTTCAGAAGACGCTCCGCCAGAAGTGGGACATCCCAGATGCTGGTTCTCGTGAACAAAGCATGCTGTCTCCTGAGCAAGAGATGGAGCGATCCAAAGACTTTGGCCAGATGCTTACCTTGGCACAGAAGGCAGCAAGTAATGAGATGAGGTATGCATCATTGAGCGTTAGAGATCCTGACATGGCTTGTGTTTGGTCTGTCTTCGATTCCTACAAACTCGGAAACTCGTGAGTACGCTTCGTACGATCAAGTATCCTCGAGTACGCTCGTGTTGACTTCTTGGATCTCTGGTGCAAAGTCTGCTCTTTTCTCTGTAACGGCCATCTAAGGTCGGCTTAGGCTCTCGTCTTCGGGCTTGTTGAGCTGTCATTGGGTCTTCTCGTCCGGCGCAACGCTTGTGCTGCTAGTTTCAGAACTATCTACCAAAGTTGAGTCACCTCAACTTGAGAGCTAGATGAATGCAATGAGACTTTGAGCACATATCATTATGACGTATCTGTGATTTGTGGTTCCGGCTTAGAAATTTTCTTGCGGGTTTAAGTGATATCCCCTAGTGTTGCTGTCTACATCTATCACCTTCACTTATCTCCTATAAAGCCTCTTGCGATTTTCCTGGTCAGATGGGTCGAACAGAAAATATCGTACACATCGTTCACATTCTAAATCAAGAAATTCTCTACTTTCAATTGTACTCAAGAAAAATGCTTGCTCCAATTGTTCTCATCCTGGGTGTTGCTTCAAACGTGGGGAAGCACGTAACTTTGAATTTTGCTAAGAGATACAGAGTGCTGCTGCGGCAGGAAGCAAGCAGGAAAAGTTGATAGATGATAGCACTTTGGAGCATCATGTAGACCTCGCAAATCCTCAGTCTGTCCGTAAGTCTTTGCACACGTGAAAGCCGTCTGGGGAGCTCCAGTCTCTGTGGTGATTTATAATGGTTCGTGAAAAAACCTCACCCACAACAGTCTCCATGTGAGCTTTTTGTTGACCTTTGGCAGGCGCACAGCGATCTCTGTTGGATCCAGAAGATCCTCTGTCCGGCATCCCCCTCGACGATTTCAACCGAGGGATGAACGTCAATACGACATCCGCGTATCTAGCAGCACAACTCGCTGTTGCTGGATTCAAGAAACTCCCTCCATCGACTCGCAAGACATTCATCTACACAGGTAACAAGTTGAACGTTATGCCATCGCCGAATTTCCTGCTTTTGGGATGGGAAGGAATGCCATGGCTCACCTCATCTGGGATGCTAGTATTCCATACCGAATTTCTGGTTACAAGTGATCTAAGACGTCAGAGATTTTTGGATCTTGAGAAACTTTAGTGCTGACTCGAGGGACCAGGTTCTACTTCACAGATAAAAGATTTGCCGATGGTTCTCCCACTAGAGATAAGATGAGTGGGGAGGCTCGAGGACAGCTTTATTTGCAGCTGGCCGAGGAGAAAGAGCAAGGACCTTGGCATTACACCTTTGTTAAAGAAAATTGGGAGAAGAGAAATGGATACGTAGATTTTAGTGACACCGACCGAGCTTCTCAACGTTCTTAGACTGGGATGGGCCCAAGTGATGGTGGTTGGGAAGATTGAGAAGGAGAGAGTTGCAGCTGGCATGATGAACAATTTCTGGAATCGGGTGCATGCGACGACTTCACAGAAGGGG
>AYLM01001895.1:0-11041 GCA_001625345.1 Cairneyella variabilis | reverse complement strand
TGGAAGCTTCTGGATAGGCGCACGGGCTGATTTCCTTGAATTATTCGGGCCTGTACGTTGTACTTCGTGGTATGTGTAATAAATGCTAAATTTCTTCTAGCAGTTTCTAGGGTCTCCGCCAATCAGGGTCTGAGTCTCTATCAGATCACTACCTTTCCTGGTAAAGTGACAGATGCTCGATGAACATTTATTACCCATACCACGAAGTACTACGTTGTATTGCTTTAAACTTTGGCAAAAGTGCCCGAACAAGGAGTGCAGTCTCCGGTTCTGGCTCTCCTCCCGAGGCTCATGGCATTACCTCGCGCCAAGTCCCTTTGCAAAAAAAGAGTACAATTACTCTAGAGCTTTCCCTAGTATGCGCGGTGGGCCTCGCTGCAGCCATGGCGCAGTCATAGGGGGTTCAAAGAAAACACCCCATAAGAACGACTAGCAATCGCACGCTTTAAAATACAAGATCTCAGGTCTCATCCTCCGCAAGGTTGCATCTTGTCCTAGAGCGATGCAAACCCCATGGCGATCTCGGACGTTCCGTTGCACAATTTGTCAGCACTCTTTCGCAAGAGCCGAACATCTGCGACGACATGAGCTGTCACGTACGTACGATAATTGGATCAAGCTCTGTATCTCAAGTGAACCTTCTGACTGATAGGCGATAGATCGAGGTCAAAAGCCATTCAGATGTACAGACTGCGGGATGGTGTCGAGTCGTAAAGATGTGATTATTAGACATCAGCGAAACGTTCACCCTGCGGTGGATGCAAGCGTGCTTATGGACCAGTCGACAGGGCTCGATGATGGAGGTGTAGGGAGTAGCCGGAGCATTGACCAAGAAAACTCCGCATCAGGCAGATGACAAATCGTCCGGCGGAGCCTTAGAAGGGCGGCCTTCCTTTGAAGCTTGTTCGCAGGGAACGAATAGTCACCTAGTTTCAGACAATCAGGATACAATTACCGTTTCGTTAACGAACGGCGCCAACTTAACAGAAACGCTAAATCTAGGCGCAGCAGATACTGGAAATCTCGATGTGGATATCGGATTATGGGGCGAAAATTACCCAGATTTCCTCGAAGGTTGGCTTTTCCCGCTTCCATCGTCACCTCAGACGCGGCAAGGCAGAGGCTTACCTAGGGATGTCCTGGATCAGGACGTGGCAAACTCAATCGATCTAAACAGCAAACCTGGATCCCACGTTCGTACGTGCACGGACAAGTGCAATCTACTCCTCACAGACGAAGAAATGCAGAAAGTTTATAGCAAAATTCGAGCCGCCGCCGGAAAAGAGGCGTTGATAGTGTGAAATTACCCACAAAGGATGGCATTACACGTTATCTCGGAGCCTACTTCGACTACTTTGCGCCACATACGCCGATTGTCCACTTTCCTACGTTCTCTTCTATTAATGCTCACCGTAAGTAATGGCGACCTGCTTTAACTTTGAGTTAATAATCTGAGCCTAACCTGCGCTTCAGCTATCCTTCTACCAGCAATGATGTCCATCGGTGCAAGATACGTGGATGAGCATCCCGTGGCAACTTCACTCCATTTTGCTGCAATTCGCTTGCTTCCACCGGTCAGTACAAAGTACGATTCAAATTGACTCGTGTGAAAGATAGCTGAATGTGCTTAGGACAGCCTTGCAATCGCCGGGCTTGGTGAAGATTCGACATCTCCCAACACTTGGGAACTACAGTCACGGCTGCTCCTTTGCCACGGCGGCTATTTCAGCAAGGATGAAATACTCAGAAGAGCCGCCAAGCAGGACTTTCCAAGAGAAGTTGTTGTATGTCACCAGATCAGCTCTGCGGCAAACATAGGACTTACCAATTTCCGCAGATCGTTGCCGAATTCAACGCTCATGTTTCTCCTGATCCACCAGTCTCATGGATCGAATGGATCCACAGTGAAACAATTTTCAGGCATGAACAATACGGTAACAGTGTCGAACCACTGCTAACTTTGAAGGTTGCTACAGATGTACCGCGCTGTGTATAACCATTGCAGCAATCCTTCTATCACAAGAAGAGAATGTTTCTTTCAACTTTTCAATTCTGTCCAGCGAAACGCGGCTTCCAAGCCCCGAGATAGACTGGAGTAAATCACCCTTAATCTGGAGCATGCCTTCCACACAGCAGCAGCCTTTTCTTGCAACAGCACATGGCATCCTTTCTCTCAAACCAACTGAAGGTTATTTTAGCCCTTTCGGGCTTGTCGCTCTGATATCCGCCTTCACTTGCCACATCTTGTGTTCCGAAGCACTGAGAAGTTGTCTGCCACTGGAGACGGCCCGGGAACTCACCGACAACCTAGGATTGTCACTAAAACTATGGGAAGAGTGTTGGAAAAGTCATCCGAACAGCAACGAGCATTCAACTCATGCCAATGACCCTATGCTCGGAGACGCTCTTGCGCTGATGAATCTTGCCTACTATCACCTCCATGGTAGCAGGCAATTGTCCTTTGTCAAGCGGCTTCTCAAGTTGTATTCGAAAGACACTGTGACATCACTTTTCGAGCGAGAATTTCGCCACGTTGATTACCCCACCTTAGAACCGATCCTCACTCGGGCAGTAGTCGCCATTCGTCTTCGAGCCCGGTACGGCATCAGCCACTTGCGCAGAACTGGCGCACTGACTTTTGCCGCTGTCCAGTTACTAGCGGGCTTTGAAGGATGTACGACTACTACCACTAAGCAGATTACCGCGCTAACAAGCTCAGGTCTTCTCATATTCTGGTACCTCTTTGGGAGGATGCTTGGTCATTTATCCAAGGAGTGTATTCCATCTCTTTTACTTCTTCTTAACGATGCGTCCCGTGAACTGGCCGGATATGAATCACAACAGGACGGGGAATATCTGGAAATTTTGGTGGCTTATGAAAATCTAAATAGAGGCTCGTATGTGTGGCAAGGTATGTCTCTGATACCCCAGTAGATAGCAAGCATTAACAAGGTCAGCGTCTCAGTCGCTTCTCGACTGTATCCGACGACTTCGCTCAATTCTCAGTCCCTCGGCAGAAGATTGAAGAATAGGTCATACTTAAAAACGGGGCCTTGAGGGGCTAGGTTAGGGAAAGGATACCCGCAGACTGTAGAAACAGAGCGTCGAATCCTTAACGCATACGGTCGGTATTGTCAGTAATATTATGATATAATATATTGGCAACATTGACTGTTCGTGATATTACTGTAGTATCAAAATCCCAATACGCACTACACCACATTTTGGAAGGCCTCATATCATATCATATGATATTATTCCCAATATACTCCTAATATTACTTAAAACGTTAGGAATTGTCTTCCCTAATCATGGCCTCCTCAACCTGCTCTAGCTCCTCCTTTCCCCTTGCCTGTTGTTCCCGTTTGATATCTGTCTTTATATCAACAATCAAATCAGCCTCAATATCCTAGATTTGGAGCCATTCGTAAGCACTCCAAGGCTTCAATGACATCACTTCCGAGCCGGCCGAAGCAACGTCACTCCTTCGGCTCGGCATGAAACAGATTAATCCCCACGTCTACATCCTCATTCGTAACTAGTAAGACTTAAAGATGCTCGATACGATTAGTGATAGAATCAGAACTAAGATAGATTAAGATTAATTCACATGCACTAAATCGTTAGCGTTAACTTTTATATGACCTTAAAGAGATCTAAGGTAGCGCTTAGAAAAAAACCAAGAAAAATATTTAATAATGGTTGAGGGCTAAATAGGCCTCTATTATTCAGAAGCCATTCCTGGCCTCCCACTCAAGTGAAATCAGAACTTCAATATATGAGCCATCAAGCCGTAAAATTGCGAGCAAACATCTTGAGGACCGTACCGAGAGCATATAACCATCAGCTCAATCTGCTCTCTAAGGAAGGACAGTTCTAGCCGCGATTTATTTGAACCCACCCTCGTATCATCCATCCATTCAAAGCTCAATTTCTTTCGCCTAATTCTGGGCTTTAATGGAGAGGATAACCGTGCTAGGCAAATATAAGTGCCCTTATTGCGATAAGACCTTTTAAAGGAGTGAGCATTGGAGAAGACATCTTAGAACATATACAAAAGAAAAGCCTTATATCTATAAATTTCCTGGCTGTATAAAACGAAGTTTATAACTAAACATATTGGAACACTCGAAGATATATAAAAGCTAAGAAGCTTACTAATTTAAGTGGATAATATAGTCTTTGTGTAATAAGAGCCTTAGTAAGGCATATGTAGGGCTATTATAACCCGGGTTTTGGATAAAGCTTTAGGGATGGGATGTCGCTAATATCCACTGACGGCAGCCGCCGGTAGAGGATAAGGACGGTCGGACGCGCCCATTTGAGTTGGGAAGACATAAGTATAAAAGGATAGTCCTTGCCGCATATAAACAATAAGCTTGAGTCTCACGATAATGCATACTGCTTACTTTATATGCAATATACATTATTACCCTTACTTTAGCTACTTATTCAGGCTTATTGCGATCCCTCCTGTTGCCCTCTAGCACTCCTGCTATTACACCCTCTTTATAGAGCCTGATTCTAGTGTTGTGATAGAGCCTTAATTCTAGAGCCGTGACACAAATAGTCTGTAGAACCCCTATTTTATGCTCTATATAATAGCCTAGACCTCATTATACAGAAAGATCAATCAAGTCTATGACCACTAAATCTTACCCTCACGTGACCCAGTTGACAATTCAGCTGCACTGCACTATGTGACTGCAACACGACCAAACTCTTCCGAGGATAGATTTCGAATAACTTTTGCTTGACTCTCTTCGCAAGAGATGCTAATTTCTCTCGAGATTTTTGTCTGGTGGGTATCAATGATGGCCATTGGCGAGGCAGAGTTGTTGGAGAAGAGTTGCGAACTGAAAGAATTCGCCAGGTGATCTCAAAGTCACATGATTTGGACAACCCTCTTGATCACGTGTGATGCCACCAACCAACGGTCAGGCAGGTTCTCAAATCAATTGTTGGGAAGTCGCCCCGTGAGGCTCTTCCGCCTCAGTTTCAGGCTCTCAGTACAGGAACTAGCTCGCATCCTGACTACGAAAATATGACGGATGACTCCCTCGCCTCTCTTTCGAGGCTCAGCGCGCTCCCTCAGCCACTAGCCTGGTCCATTGCGTGAGAACACCACCAACCTTGACTTACAATAGATTGTGTAAATTGATACATATACAAAGCTAAGACCTCATTGATCCTCAATTGATTTTGAATCTCTTCAAATCACAGAACTCGCCAAATTCGCGAATTTTGAAATTTACTCCACAACTCATTTAGCGACCACCAAAATGGACAGCAACAACACCAGCACTACCCAGAAAGCCATGGAGGCTGCGAGAGAAAACCCCTTCGCGGATGTAAGTACTTTGTTTCTTCGATTCAGTGTTGCTGTTCCCACTATCAGTTCTCGCCCTTTTCCTCCTCGCTTCCACCCCTTTCCCCTATCGGCCTTGCTAACACGCCTTAGCCCGCACCACCACAATACGCACAAAACACTCAAGCACCGCTACCAGCACCCTACACATATGCCAATCCATACGCCCAATCTTCAGACCCCTCCATTTTACCAGGCGAAGGCTACGAGTCTCCCTCCGCCCACTACTACCGCCAGAAGCGATACACCAAGCGCCGCATCGCCTGCGTCATCATCATGATCTTGATCATGTTGATTATTGCGCTCACGGTGTTTGGTGCTGTGTTCCATTGGGGCAATAGCAGGTTTTGTATTAGGTGGGATGATGGGACTACAAGTGGGAATTGTGCGAATACAAGTAACTGAGTGGGAAAGGAATTGCTTCTTGGGGACTGGAGTTTGGTGGTTTGGTGGTTTGCGTTAGGAAATGGGCCAGTTTGGGGTATAGACGGAGGGGATTGGGATTGTGACATAGCGATGGAATATATAAATGAGAAAGGAAAGGCATTAGGAGCGTCAAATGGAGTCAAGGTCAGGAAGCGGGTTGTTCATTCTTTTGATATCCCATGAGCATCAGAAGTCAAAATCGAAATTTAAATCTCCCTTACTTCGTTACTTTGATACTGGAAAACTAACTACTGAACCATCGGTATCAACACTACCAAGAAGCTTGATAGGTCCTTGATTACGATCGCATTCGGGAAAGAGGTTCGTCCACCATGAGAGGCCCCTGAGTAGTTGGGGTCTGGCACTGTCGCCATCTCAGCAACTGCCGTGCTGCACCCTGAGTGCCCGTTAAGGCTGACCCGAGGCCACGAGCCTCGTGATGGAATAGGAGTTGGAAACTTGACGAGATAAAGACCTAAAAACTGTCTTGGAATTCAACACGGAAGTTCATCATTTGTTTAATTTCCATAGTTTTGGGGCTTGTTTGATCGATTGCTTATGGGAGATTCGGATCAAAGTCACCTAGAGACGGCGGCTTGGCAAGAAGGGGGGTTTGAGGGAGGGGGGGTTATATGCTAGGTTCCCTATACAGCCAAAGAAGATCACTGAAAGACGAGGGGAAGGGTATACAAGACGAAGTTCGATGTAGATCGGATGCGAGGAGCTCATATCTCTGACTAATTATCGTGATAGAGAATTGATGCCTTGAGTACAAGTACTTTTACGGCTTCAAAACTGTTGACCAGAAGTCGACGATCAGCGGCATCAATCTAAGGCAGTCAAAGCGGAGTCTCAAAATAGACCCCATGATAGACCCCAACTTCTCGAGAGTCGATTTGCCCAAGTCAAAGTCGTGTTGGTACGTTGGGAAGTTTGTGATTTATTCGCATGCATATTTCGTGATCTGCAGGTAGGACGTTGGTGTTTGATGTCCCTCCTGGTCTCAACCACGAGTGACAGTACACGATGACCTGGCAAGGCAAGACGCACTATAGTACAAGAACATCCATTTTTCATTGTCAGATAAGATTAGAATTGAATTTATCAATTTGAGTGCTGACGCAAAGACTTTGCCGTGACTCGACCTTTTTGAGACGCTGTGAGATTTGAGGGCTCGAAGGATTTGCGGTACAAAACGGTGTAAGGGAGGCATAGCATCTATTCGGTGAGGCGACATTATTGCAGGCCTGCGAACTTTTTTTGCGAAGCAGCGAAATCGAGGACAATCGAGAGTGTTCAGACATCTGTTGGACTTTGACGGTGTTCATGCATTAAAGCAAGGGCTCATTTCCCACGCTTGATAATGGGCAAGAAGAAAAGAACTGAGGACTTGGAGTGAGGCCCGGGCGATCCATTCAAAGTAAGCAATACTCACCTATTTTCTCAAAGTGAAGGTTAACACTTCTTCTAGGACTCTCTAAACGTTACATACTTTCCGCTCAACCCTCCAAGCCTCGTTACAACCATACGCGACCTCGCCTGCACCACGGAACACTCCATATTCAAATCACAATCCGTTCAGCACCGCACAAGACGATGAGGCGCTGATAGATGGCATGTGGCAGCCACGAACGCATTCGCAGATCTATCGGGAAAACTCAAGAGGGTGTGGAAGACATAAAGATGCGAAGTTCTGGTACAACGTGGCGATTACCATTGCTGTTGTTGTGTTGGCACTTGTAACGGGCCTCGTGGTACTGTACATTTCAGTCTCATCAGGTAGAGCAGGAAAGGTGCGAATGGCAGTACTTGATAATTCTCACAAGAGGAAACAAGAAGACGAAAATACCATGAACAGATTAGATGAGCAAAAGACTATTCTGGAAGCGCACAGGACCTTCCATATCGAGAAAGAAAGAAGGCAAATAAATTCCACGTGCTATTTCCCTCTCAATTCCAAATTTGGAATCCTGGCCTCCAGCCCCCAACTTCTACTTTTAGCCGGCTGTCAATAATATGAAACACCCCCAACATCCAAAATTAGTGAAAGCGGCAAACAAACGTCGCAAGATGCGCTGCCAGGTTCAGGGCGTTTAGCCGGCGAATCCTCACTGGGGCCCGCCACTCTGGGGCCGGTTGCGATTCGCCAACTGAACCGAACGCCCGGAGCCAGCCAGGGGAAATGCACTCAGCCACCCAACTACGGCATTGAAGGCTCCGGTATAAAAATATCACAACAACATTTGTTGGGTTTGAGTTTGTTAGATTCTAAATCGATTCTCGAGAATGAGAATGCGGCCCGCCTTGAAAATACTTCAATGGAACTTTCCTTGTCCGGTCGCTGGTGCCAAGAGTTTTGTTAATCTGGAGAAGCATCAAAGATTGCAAAATACTGCATCAAATCTTCCTTGCCATTGAGAAGAGACCACACGAGGCTGGATACCTTTTCGAAGACGGATTCAGATAATTATCATTCGGTCTTTCGACCGCCTCTACCACCCACCATGTCAGACTCAGCAGCGGTACCAATGGTAAGTTCATCCTTCTCATCACAATCTTGAGACTGTCCTCTAAGACCTTCTAGCTTCCGCTGTACAATATCCATACTACCGACGCATCCTCTTCGGCAGCACCTCCACCTTACTATCCTCCATCAAATCCAAACTTCTACACGACTTCAGGCGTTTCAAGCAAACCGAGCACACCGGAGCCAATATCACAAGGTGTGAGAGGAAATAAACGGAAAGCACTGCTTTGTGTGGGAGTGGCGACAGTTTGTTTGGTGGTTGTCCCGCTGGTGGTATTTGGTGTGGTGACACATTCAACGGCACAGAACCAAGCGAGAGAGACATGTAGGACGCAAGAGGCATCTCATGGTGAAGCGGAGACAATTTGTACTTGAGCTTTCATCTCTATTATAATTAACGAATGGAGGGGCTTGAGCGACTTTCTGACGGACTTGGTCAGGATACGGCGTTTGGAAAAGGGGGGGAGGGGGTGGAGTTCATAAGGCACATGTTCCATTTGGCATTCAAAGTAATTCAAAAGGCCTTCAATACCTTGGGCAGCTAGGTCTTCCAACGACTTGAACTTCATGTTTTGATTGAATTTCAAGCTTTTTTTCAGGTGGCCCACGTTGCGATCCTGCTAGAACTGGATGCCAATTCTGCCTTGCTGTGCCCTGTGCACTCAGACTACAGCACAGCAATGCACTTTCCAAATGAGTCTGTTGGACTCTCTTCAAGCCAGTGCAGGTCTGTCACAGGTTACGTCTGAGAAGGCGCAAATGTGCCTCGTTCTCGGCAAAGAGCCTCCCGATGGCTTCCAACTGCTACGCCGTGACAGTGCCGTTCCCGGTGGCCCCAGGAAGGATCTAAATTGCAGTTTGACAGCGAAGACAAAACTCGAATAGAGATAATTGATGAAAGCTGCAAACATTCAGGGCAAGCAAGTGAAGACGCAGTCAGAGC
Organism: Cairneyella variabilis; assembly: GCA_001625345.1. NCBI lineage: Eukaryota > Fungi > Ascomycota > Leotiomycetes > Helotiales > Cairneyella > Cairneyella variabilis. Next base: position 1,777 of record AYLM01001895.1, on the reverse strand, counting down.
GGGAACCTGATCCTCCACTCAGTCCATGCAAGGAATGTCGGTAACGAACTTCTAAATCCTTGGCTGCTTACCGTGCGAATTTGGGGCACAACAGCTTGTCAGATTCTTTTTCAAGAGGGTTCTTACAAATTTGGGGGCGGGTGCAAGGCCAGCCGAGACAATGAGATGACTGGCCAAGCAGCTGCTCATAACTTCGTGGTGAGACCGGCACTGAAATCTTTGGAGATCCGAATGACCCCACAGTAGCGAACGACTTTGGCAATTGCTGAAATAAGCCTTGGTTGCATCAACACGAATAAATCGGCTGGAAAGCACATGTACACGGACTCTTGCAAGGGTAATTTGGATGAGTGGCTAGGCGCCCAAACTTTTGAAGCTGTGAAGGAAGCGTGTCAAGGCTGCACCAGTGTCTGACAGAATTCCCCGCGCACACGAACTTTGCAACCGCCTATACCTCAACACGGCGATCTTTTAAAGGAGAAAAAGTCCAGATTTGAATTCGCCTCTATAAGTAGTGCTATTTTCAGGAATCTCAACTGACTTAATAGTCGAGTTGGCGTTATGGTACTAGGGGCGAGATTTTTAGTGCGCGAGGAATTCTGTCAGACTGGTGTTGTCAAGATGATGCTTAGTCAGCGAGTGGGACAGTGGAAAACTCTGTTCTGCATCATCATAGAATATTGTCCCATCATCAATTGACTCACTCTGCCGCCAATTCATCCGTTCTGCATGTCATTTAATCTTACCGCTGCCCATAATCTTACCAAAGCGTTTCCGTTCAGTTGGGTCGCAGAGTTGCACTTGCTACAAATCCGTTTGCATTTGCATTTATCCGGAGCATCTGGATCAAGATGCAAGGTACAGGGTATCCTTTGCAGAATTTCCTCTGCAGAGAACGTGAAGGCCAAGTGATCCGACAGATTGATATTATATGATGTGCAGAAACTGGAGATATAAGTGAGAAGAGAGGCTAGATGTTCGCAAGGATTTCTTAGCTCCTTCGCTTGTTTCAAGGCTCCGCAATTTTAAGTGATCCAATCCAATAATTCCGCACTGGCGTCTAAAAAAAGAAGCCTGCGCCTCTTGAAGAAATCCACCTAACCACATCAAACTCCACTTCTCCCAAAATATGACAGGCACAAGAACATACCGTGAGGCTCATCATCCATGGGACAGACAGCCGCCGCACTGCATCGCTGGAAGATCTTTATCCAGGATAACCTTGAAAGTATAATCCCAACCCTAAGTATTTATGGCGCACAGGCCTGCGCCTCACTTCTTCTCGGTCAAGCGGCCAAATCACACTCCATGGAAGCTTCGTTGAGCCACACTTGCTTGCTTTATCCTTCCACAGAACGAAAGTTCATCGGCAAGACTTAACTTCTGTGGAGATGCATTGCCAGGATGCAAAATCTTCCGGTAAGCTTAGAAGGGATATCATTGAAACAAATTTGAGTCCTTGTAGCAACTGCGCATTTTGTTTGGTCGAATGTTTCGCTTGCCTGCCAGCTGGACGAGTGTAACTATTTGCGTACTCTCGGGACGACGCGTCATAGATCGGTCTCTGATTTTTCTTCATCTGTATGGGTCTGCGATGCTGTCGTGATATTTTCGGGATCAAGTGACATCCGAAATAGCTTCCCGTATGCAGAGTTAATATCTTGTCTATATTGCTACTCAGTTCTGTTACATCGTTTTGATGCTCAGAGTCTGTATACAAAAGGAAGTTGAATTCTCTTCAGTTTATCTTCTTGTCATCATCAGCATCAGCATCCTT
>AYLM01001894.1:0-22410 GCA_001625345.1 Cairneyella variabilis | reverse complement strand
TACATCTCTACATCTCTACATCTCTACATCTCTACATCTCTACATCTCTACATCTCCATCACACTCCTCAGCATCACTTCTCATCCTCCGCATTCCATTTCTACCATCTCCACTCTTCCCTCATCCCATCCTACTGGTCTTATCTCAACTCTTTTCTGTACATCAGCAAACATGCCTTCCTTCTCAAAGATCCTCTTTCTCGCAGTCACCTTCGCTTCCATAGCTCTCAGTGCTCCCGTTCCAGCACCCGGCAATGGCTTTGGTATCAGCGGCACTATATCTGGCCTGACAGAAGACAAACGAGAAGCATCTCCAGAGCCTGGCAGCACCTTCGGTGACAGCGGCTTCACGGGTGGTCTTACAGAAGACAAGCGCGAGGCAGAGCCCGGAAATGGGTTCGGCATCAGTGGTACGATCTCTGGTCTTACGGAAGACAAACGTGAAGCAGAGCCCGGAAATGGGTTCGGTATCAGTGGTACGATCTCTGGTCTTACGGAAGACAAACGTGAAGCAGAGCCCGGAAATGGGTTCGGCATCAGTGGTACGATCTCTGGTCTTACGGAAGACAAACGTGAAGCAGAGCCTGGCAATGGCTTCGGTATTAGCGGCATAATCTCTGGTCTCACAAGAGGTAGCAAGCGCGGCAACGGTTTCGGCATCAGCGGCTCCGTCAGCGGACTCACAGAAGACAAGCGATCAGATACAGTGATCGAGGCTATCCCCGCTGCTGTCGAGGAGAAGCGATAGGATTCGACAGCCGGCGATCCTTGTTTCGGCGCATTTTGCACTTTCACGGGAGACAAGAAGCGCGAGGCATCAGCTAAACCAGGAGATGGGTTTGGCATTAGCGGTACCATCTCTGGTCTCACTGAGGATAAGTGAGCATTTTGTAGCTCGCGACCTTGACTCCTGGGACCAGCAGAGCTGAGTATGAGAGCGAACCTTTCACTTCTTCATTTCTTGTATAGGCGGTTTGGGAACGGCTTCTTTCATGTACCATTCCTTTCGGGCACAGGATTTGCTAGGATTTGGCATTGCGATAGATATTGGGATCAAGCATGGGTAGTATTTGAGAGCATTCTACGACTTATGAGACAGGGGCATCGGACTCGGCTTTATGATACATTGGAATTCACTTCTTCAATTCTTCGAATGTTAGACATAGCATTTGCCCACATTCCACACCCAATTTTATTCCCTCTTTGAGTTTCAAGTTCTCACTGTTGCAAGCCACTATAACTATTTTTTTTTATCTCTCCTACTAATGCTGCTAGAATTAGGCGTATCCTCTATCGAGAATAGTGTAGGGTCAATGTCAGATATCATCACTTGACATATAACGTGACATGTCGTTTTGGCCCTTACCATAAGTGATGATTAAACAATTTAAACTCCTCTCACCCTACACTGCACTTGTTTATTGTTAATTTTCTTGCAATTCAGTGACTTGGTCACGAAACGGTTGCACCGATACATACAACAAATTATGGAGGAACGACAAATCAAAATTCGTGGCGACCTGCAAAAGCTTCAAAGTCTACTTTCCCCATCTGATCTAGAACCAGTCTTGGTATCCATTGACTTCGAAGAAATTGCAAACACCCGCTCTAATTTTCAGCGTTGCTCGGATGCACGAGTCGGCCTAGTAATCCTCGACACCCCAAATCTAAATTAACCCTCCTCACCGATCGTCACCCACAATGTTATGACTGGGTCGGATGCGTACTTTGAGAGATCGGCCACAAAATTTCTTTGGGGTATATCAAAAAGCATACCTACAAGCGATATGCTGAGTGAAATCAAGCGATGTATCCCCCGAGATAGAAATATTGCCCTCCTTGGTGATAGCATTTTCTTCGATTCGTTAGCGCTAAAATCTCTCCGACTCGACAACGAAAACATAGTTACAATTTTCAAAACGGAGGTGCTAGCAAAAGAATTGAAAATCAACACATGTACTGGTAACACTCCGCCACTCAAGGTTCTCCTTAGAGAGCTTGGTTGCCGTTTTGCAAGTCTACACAACGCTGGGAATGATGCAAATTTCACGCTTCGTGCCATATTGCTACAAGGAGTCAAGGGACTCTGGAAATGAATTGAAGATATAAAAGGAAGGATAGGTACTTTGGAGAGAATCTAGGCTCTAAGGTCTCTTAGGCCATTCCTAAGTCTATGACAATGATTGAACCTCTACCGACTGACACTGAACTCGAAATACGCGAAAGGAATTCGAGGCAAATGAATGATTGAGATGGAAGAGAAAGATAGGACGCTAGAAGCAAACACACGAACGCCCGAGGAGCAGTAGGAGATTCGAGACGCACGGCGACAAAGACTGCTACATGCGACGCCAGAAAACCTTGCGAGCTTAGAAAGGGAGGATGAGCTTCGGCGAAGACGAAGAGGGCCAGATTGAAAATTTCCATTGACGGCGGTCCGGATAATATCTTACCTTTACGATAAGACCTGAAATTCAGAATGCTACAAACGCCAAGAAAGCTATCGATTCATGCCTCTTGGGTCGGTGGTAGTTCGGAAAGAGATTTGAAGGAGATAGAGACTGTGAAAAAGAGACCGGCAGTGAAGGAGAGAGAGGCAGTGCTAAGCTAGGGGGCATGGATAAACACGGGTTTGAAGACATTGTTGCAAAATTTACACCATAGTTCGAGATCTAAAAACGATTGGCACGAGAGCTCCGATCTGCTCTACATTGTATTATTTTTGGATGCTTAGACGTATCTGGACAAGCGTGAAAGCACACCAAGGTATAAAAACTAGCCACACTAGTCTTCAGCTTATGTCTCATATCTTGAACAACCCTGATAAACTAATGTATCTAGTTTAAAAAGAGGTATCAATCGAATAGAAGCGATCCTAAGCATATCAAAACTACTTTCAAGTCAGAAACTTCGAATCCAGTACTCAAAATCTTTACAAGATTCTCGACCGAGTTGATGGTAGGGTAGCGATGCCACTCACTCATCCCAAGAACTTGCCCAAAAGTCCTCCGTGGTGAGAGCTCCACAACACATCATGATCTAAATCCCTTCATCCAAGAGGTCAGCTGCTTCCTCTTTGACTGTTTCAAATCATCACGATACTTTGTTTTCGATGGGCCAGTGGAATTTCCTGCTAGTGTGGTTTCAAGCGCCCTAGAAAGCTCAAGAATCTCTGGTGGAACGTCATCACCAAGCGACATATATATCTGGTCTTTCATGTCATGAATCAGACGTTGTACTGAATACAGATGACCATCAACCTGAATGTTGACTTGTGGATTTGCTCCACCCTTCAACATACACGCCAAGATTCTTAGAACTTCAGCCTGCTCAGGCCACGGATCATCTCGGGTCAGCTGGCCTCTTGCATATGACAGAGCTTGTTGCCAAGGACTTTTCAGGTCATATACTAGATTCGGATCGTTGCCTGAGTTGAGAAGCAGATCAACGGTTGTGGACTGCGGCACTGTAATATGGCGGCGCGACCAGTCCCTAGGAATGGCGTAATGTAGAAGGGACACGCCGTTTACGGGGGGGCTATTTCTGGTCTTAACTGGCTTACTGCGAAGGTAGCTCGTCAACCCGAACATGGCAGCAATAGGCAAGAATGATTTTGCTTCCGGAAGTTTCTGTAATTGCGTCCATCCTCGGTTCCAGGGCGTCTTTCCCATCATCCACGCAGGCTTTTTGTTCGTCATCATGCGTTCTAGATTCTCCAGCGCTTCTGGTGGTACTTGGAGAATCGCCTTTTCAGCTTGATGGGCATGGATTATTGCACGCAGTGAAATATCCCATTCCCACGATACGGATTGGCCTTGATGAACTTGATTGAGGCCCAGCTGAAGAACATAGTATCGAGCAATAGATACATCCGGATTGAACGTATATGGAGAGGTATACAAGAGAAGATTGTCCCAAACAGAAGGCTGCAAAAGGTAATCGTGCGCCGTCCGGTGAAGAAAGTGTATCTTAGAATGAGGACCCGGAGACCTCGCATGCCATACCTCCACCAATCCAGCACACCGAGCAGTTAGCTGGAACTCAGCGTCATCGCAATTAGATGAAACAAGCGGCGTCCAAGCTTGAATCGTTAGGAAGTCCAGATCTTCGTTCATCGCCAGACACAAACCTAGAATGGAAAGTGTCCACGTTTGCTGACTGTCTTCAGTTTCTACTTCCTCATCTCGCTTGTCTTTCCCTCTCCGACGCGTTTGGCCTGGTCGGTGAAGGTGAACACGTCGCCTTCAATGGAAAGCTGCTGTGCTCTTCTCAGAACCTGAAATGCTTTCGAGGCCCACAGAAGATATTCGGGTTCAATCATGTCAAGAAGATGGCTGTACAGAGGCTCTAGCTCGCGTGGTATACGACGCAGTCGTGATTGCAAGTCCGGCATCGAATCTCGATTTCGGATCCCATGCAACAGAGATCTTGCGACCAGAACAACCCATAAGAATACACCATCAGCCTTTTCAACGATCTCTTGTATAAATTCCGTGGTCGATACAGGGTCGTGGGCCACTAATCTTTGAAATGCACTATTGCCTGCTAGAACTTGTTGGACGTACAGTTCGATGTCCGGTCGAGAGAGATCCAGCAATTTGAGACACGGAAAATCTCGAAAGCATTCCTCAAAGACGACCCATGGTCGGCTGGAAAGACACACCTTGACCTTCGTGGACGTGATCCCTTTGAAAAGCTCAGAGACCTCCTCATGGTCTCCATCGAACTCATCAAGGCCATCAATGAACAGGCACAGCTTCAGAGGTACAATCTCCTGATTGACAAGGAGCCTGAAAGAATCTTTGAGAGACCGTAAACTCCAGGACTCATTTACAAAGCCAGACTTGTCAGACACCACACGGGCGTAGGTCCGAGACCATAACGAAGGCAACACAACAGGTATCAAATCCGGTTGCTGGTTGAGAACTTCAAACAAAAGTGCTCGAAGTAGGCCTTGTTGTGACTTCTGCTCCCGAGTCCCGGCAACTCAGAAGAAGAAGGAGCCAGTGTATAGTGGAGTATCAGATGACCATTTACTCAACAGGTAGCGAGTTCTTGGATCTTCGTAGATAAACTTCATTAGTGTCGATTTCCCGGATCCTGCTTTTCCTTCACCCAGTACACGCCTTCTCCATGCTGGAGCCACTCTGAAAAGTTAGACCATGGCAGTTGTTTATCTGTCGTCTCGTCAAATATCCAATTGAAGGTCTTTTGATAAGCCTCGGCGACTTCCTCGAAACGCTGTGTCATTGTAGCAAAGTGCAAATCTTCAAGTATATTGTTACCAACTAATTTGCGGGTCTTAACTTCCTCGTCGTAGGGAATGGCCTGGACTTCAACATTTGGCACGATCTGTCGATTACCAATACTGGCAATCATCTCACGGGTTCGGCGATGTTCCTGGTTGTTATCAATCTCGAGCCGGCAAAGTAGCTTCGTCAGGGTGGAAGTCTCTTCAAGGGTAGAAGCACGGCTGGCTGCAGAATTGCTGTTGGTAGCTAAAGCGGAGATGATATACTGAGTCTGTCGATCGAGATTGTCAAATCTTTCTGTCACTTGGAGTGAGAAAAGATCGAAGTTTTGTCTACAATGTCAGAAAGAGCAAGCATATACTCCGAAATCATTCACCTCAACGAGTAGAGAATCCTCCTATCCAGAGCATCTTTCAATGACCTCAACCTGACATTCATGCCCTGCAACTGATCCTGGTCCCAAGCACTTTTTACCGCTTGGAAAAGGCTGCTCCATGCTCGATAAGGGCCTCTGAGATTCTCATTGACTTTCAAACTTTCAAGTCGCCGTAAAAGCTCCAAAGTCAAGGCTCTGGCACCGTCGAGCACCGGAATGAAGCTTTCCTCGAATCTTGTTCCTTGGAGATGGGAGTGCATGAAAAGTCATAGATTTTCAGTGTCGGGGGCTCAATCTTGAAGAGGACGTCTCGAAGGTCTGAGATAACGAGCTCCAATTCTTCGTTTACTGATAGCGATCCAGATGTGGATTTATAGAGATCCCGGGCTCCTAAGATTAGTTTGGTTCCATAGTCCACGAATTGGATAACCGTTCCGGCGAGAGAGAACGCCGTGAGAGGATCCATGGCGGTCGAAGACGGGTCATTCCTATAATTGAATATTCCGTCTGCTGCGTCGTCGCTTCACAAAGTATGGGTTTAATCGAGGAGCCATTTCTCGCCCCGAAGTTCTGGGCGCAAGGAAAAAGGGAAAGGAGACTCTGGCCACTTGGGCAATGAAGTTGCTTTCTCAGCCTCAGCCGCACGCCATTTTAAAGGCGCGACTTTCAAGTGCTACAAGCATAAAGCAGCATCACGTATCAACATTATTTGCAATTGCCTCTGTTGGATTAGGAAATGCACTTTTTGGGTCACCGTCTAGGAACATATTCCATGGTAAGGTCTACAGGACGAGAGACGGTATCAATTCTGGAAGATAGAGAGTATTTATAAGAGCAGGGATTACACAATTCATTCGAGTACAAAAGAAATCGCTAACTATGCAGACAGTTATATGTAGGTCGACACACTAGTGGTATTTCCTCTCAGCCAGATTCCCCTTATCAAATTCTCCCCAACTCTCGTTTCTCCTTCCCCCACGTTTCATTTTGCTTTCTCAAAAACACCACCACACCTTCGTCTGCCCCTTTCTTCCACCTCTCCACGCATTCTCGTGGCTCCCGTCAGCATCAGCATCCTCGAACATCTCAACAACCACATCCTTACTTCCCTCCCCCACGCCCCCAACTAAACCACTTTCGTGGCTAAACGGCAATTGGGGCCGGAGCTACTGGCGCAGCGGAGATGGAGGGCTCTGGGACGGTTGCTTCCGTGGACTTGAGGGATTCTGGTGCGGATTCTTCGGTTTTTGGCTCCTCGACTTTGGACTCTTCGACCTTGGGTTCTTCAGTATTGGGTTCTGGTGTAGATTCCTCGAGAGCGGGAGTTGTCTCTGGTGCGGATTCTGGCTCAACGGGCGCGGATGGCTCCTCTGTTGTTGGCTCTTCGGCCTTGATCACTTCGGCAACCGGTGTTGGCTCAGGTGCAGATTCAACGGGAGCTGGCTTTTCGACTTCAGCGGCTGGAGTGGGCTCTTCGGTCTTGAGCTCCTCTTTGACAGCCTCTGGCCCAACTGGGGCAGGCTCTTCAGCCTTGGGTTCTTTGGCCTAAAAAGAATATGTCAGTTCTCGATATCGTGTAAGACGAGGGAATGACATTGCTTACTACAGGTGCTGACTCCTCAACGGCAGGTGCGGGAGTCTCTTCAGTCTTAGACTCCTCTGCCTTGGGCTCGTCAACCGCCGCCGGAGTCTCTTCGGCCTTCACTTCCTCGATTGGAGCAGGTGTTGGCTCTTCAGCGGCCGGAGCTGGGGTCTCTTCAGCAGCCTGGAAAAGTGTTAGCAAAATGATTCTCCCATAAACTCGAATGTTAAGTCCACGTACAGCAGCTGATTTTGACTCCTCGACAGCCGGTGCGGGAGTCTCTTCGGTCTTGGACTCCTCAGTCTTGGTCTCTTCGACTGCTGGGGTCGCCTCGGCCTTCACTTCCTCAACAGCAAGTGCTGGTGTCTCTTCAGCCTACGCAAAGTTAACAAGGCAATTCATCACTGTACAAATGACAACCAACTCACAGCTGGGATTGGCTCCTCAGCAGCAGGAGCTGCGGTCTCCTCGGTGGCGGCAGGAACGTCCGGCACGGCAGGAGGTGCCAAAGCTTGCTCGCGAGCAGTCAACTGTGCTTCTCGAGCATCATGGGCAGCTTCTCTTGCATCAGCTGCCTGCTCACGAGCAAGAACCTAGAATACTGTTAGTGTGAGGTTTTAGGTGGGAGAGGGAGACTTACAGCAGCCTCACGGGCGGCGAGAGACTCATGGGTGGTGGGTTGTGTGTCGGCCATTTCGATCAGTTAAGATGAATGGTCCTGTGACAGGAGATGTTTAGGAGATAGGCAATGGGACGGACAAGTGATGGATGGCGAGAAGATGATATGGCCTAAGCCTGGGTGCTTGATTGGTATGATTGGATATGGAGAAAAGCACGAAGCTTGGAGAACAAGAGGATGAAGAGAGAGATTGAGGAAGTATATATTCTTGCAACCTAAGAAGCGGTGTGTCGGCGATTACCTCGTACTATGCCGTCCGTGGGATGAGGCTTGATGGGGATGGATGGATTGTGCATGATAGGTGAGACTGCCACTAGGCACTACAACGCTCCACATCCATGCATGGAGAAGCTTTGGAGAAATCTTCGCGCTCGATTGAGGAATTGATGGGCACATGGTCAGCTTTTCCTACCTCTCCCACGTATTGGGTAGCCTCGCATCCACATATTGGTTGCCGTCGCGAATTCGCCATGATTGTAAACTTTCATTCGATACCCGTTGATCTTCGCCGCTGCACGAGACCGTTTTCCGTCAAAGGGATAGACAAATGGACGTGGACTTTCCCGCTCGAGATACCAATTGTCCAGTTGTCAATCACATCACCTCGGCGCCAACCGCCACAACATGACTTGTACATTTGATGACTGCAAGAAGTATGCTCAAGGACGGCAAAGTGCCGATAGATACGTAGTGGCGTGCGGGCTTGCAGGAACTCCTCCGAGCGACGTGAGACGCTCATGCACTAAAGTATTTCATCCACGATGTGAACGCGTGGTCCGGTGCACGACTCGACTTTTCCAAAATTAGTATCTAAGTCAAAACTGCGGCTTAAGCCGTAGGATAAGTTCGTGAAGAGATATTTTCAGCGGTGAGATGTTCATCTTCCGCAACGATGAACATTGATGACATGCGCTGGCCTGGTAGATCAAATATCAGAAAGTGAGGCTGGTGAGGCCATGATTGTGAGATCACGATTATCCGGTGTCGGGGTCTTTTCGAGGCACGCGGTCACAAACGCGGTGCTCTGCATATGACCCTGGCCGCGAATTCTTCATTCGTTCACCTGGGGCCCTAGCCGCTTTCTTTTCTGCCTTCCCTTCTCTCCAATGGTCATAACTCTTATGGTCTAACTAAGACCTTTCACCGTCTTCTACTCGCCAAATACCACGTACCCCGCAATTCTATCACCGTATTGGTACCCCACGCGTGCCACGTTACTCAATGAAAACCAGAACCTGCATCAAGTCACAATACACAGTGCGAAAGCTGTATGATATTAACAGGAAAGCGAGATGCAACAGTAGTAGGTTAGAGCGCTTAGAATCGAAATAATGTGGTAGAGCGACATAGTGGATGAATGAAGCTAACAATGCTCGAAATGAGGCGGTGAGGGGAGACAGTAACTTGCGCCTTGACGCCACCTCTGTTTGAATATGTGGATATGCAAAGCATGAGTAGCACATGCATCCCACCAGGTCGGTAAATATTGCTCGTACAGAATATTTTCTGGCAGTAGAATGGAAAAAGAAGTAAATGAGTTGCAAAGACTTGCTTGAAGGTTCGACGTCGCAGTGAATTTCGGACATATCACCTCGGAGATGTCTCAAAGAGGGATGGCTGAATAGCTTGAACAGGTTTAGACCAAAATGACGAGGCTGAACGACCTTGTCTTCCATTCTCAAGGGCGACATTAAAGAAATGTCTGCTATACTCGAACGACCTCAATTGGTTGGAGCCGGCAGACTCCCATCGCCATATCTTCCACTCTCCCTCAAGACACCCTCACTGACGAGCGCTATGCAGGTGAAACGCATTCCTCGACCGCGTATCCTCCCTGTTCCTCGATTGCAACCGCTCCAGACCACTAAAACCGAAACAACCGGGACTATAAATGCGTTGTCTGCTGGGACTATTTCCCTCTCCGCGCTCGTCCATTTCGAGAAAACCCAGAAGTCTATCACTCTCCTCAATACTCCGCCGAGGCTCAAGACTCAGTCGAATTGGACTTTCCAGTGCTTCTCAACTATCTGCGCCTCTCATCATCCAAAGATTGGGGACCGCGATACTTGTCATGGATCGCTCCAACACGGTTCTGGGCATCCTTCAATGAGCCTGTCATATTTCAAGAACTTTGGAACAACAAGCGACCTACTTGTGAGCTTATTGAAGCCCATGCCCCGACCTAAAGGGCTCGATCGATTCGGGCAATGCTCTCAGCTCACCTAATTCTCATAGGCGCTTTGCAGCCGGTGCAACTGCTATGCAAGTTCCTTTCCAAGGCTGAAACCCAAGACAACAGCAACCTGGACATGCCCAGGACCTACGACTGGCCCAGGTGCAACTTTCGAGTTTCTACGGGCCATCGTCCTCGTCTTGATCAAGTATTTGTTGATTACCCTGAGGAGCTATTCTCTCACTAGCGTGCTGACTGGGCCAGCACTAAGCGGGGTCGTGAGGTTCATCAGATCGCGCCAAACGACTTTCTTGATTGGGTTCTCCCTGAGAGCATGGAAGACAACTACTTCGCTCTCGAAATCCTCCGTGAACAGAACCTGTAGTTCTTGCTTTTGAAATGCACGGATTTTGAAAACCAAGTGTATGGGCGGATTGGAGCTAGCGCTACTCCCTTAGCATATACGCCGGACCGTGAAGATATTTTCTACGGGGCGCAGAGATCAAGAATAAAGCTCGTTTGAAATCAGGGGCATTCATGCGCAACCACAACATCTTATCTCCAGATGGGATATGCGATGAGGCAGATGGTGATGAATTTATCTATCAGCAATATATCATTCGGATCTTAGACATACTCCACAAAGGGGAACTCGGCCTCCCTTCTCAAGATCTCAAGAGCCTGGATGACTTTCTCGTCCTCGTATCTACAGCATGTTAGCCACTGTTCAACACACTCGAGCACTCGAAATCGACAAGACATACCTTCGACCGACAAGCTGCAAACTTATTGGTGCATCTTTGTACCCTTCAGCACCATACTTCTTCCAAAGTTCCCAATTCTCATTGTCCCTCTCGTTTCTTGGCTCATGGCTTTCCTTCGCGCCGTCTTTCCCCACGTCAACTTGATCTACTGGAAACACCACAGCCGGGTAATCAAGCAAATTCCACTGGCTAGTGTAACCCCACCACTTCGCGGTATCTAGTTTTGGCGCGGCTCCTGGGCCACAGGGACACAGGATCACGTCGACCATACCCTCACCATTTGTACCAGTTTCACTCCAAAATTTTCCGTAATCTTTCCGATACGTCTCTCGCCTCTTGTTTGCCGACCATAGAGATGGGATAGTATGAGGTTGGAGAAATGGGTTTTCCGTGATGATATGCTTGGAGAGGGGGCGCCATGGCTCGCCAGACGAATCAATGGCTGTTGACTCTTCGACGCCTCCGTCTGCGAAGTAAAGGTTCGCAATGATTTCCCACGCCAAATCGTGTTTCCATGGCTTCCACTCAACGACCTCAATGCCCTCTTTTCCCTTTAATTTCTCAACAACTCGCTTCAGAGCTCTCGTTACGGGTGGGTGAGGCTTCACGACGCCATCATCCCACAGGACTGCAACTTTCAGTTTCTTGCCTTTTGGGAAGAAAATTTCTTCTTTCCAGGGAAAAGGGAGTAATGACGGCTCATCTAGCCATGGTTTGGCATCAATAAGTGTCTTGATAAACAGTTTGCAGCCGGCGAGAGAAGTTGATAACGGACCAACAGTCGGAATTATGTGGTCCGCTCCCAGCATAGTGGCTGTCATACCTGCCATTGGGAGACGGCCAGAAGTTGGCTTCACACCATAGACGCCTGCGACTCATATCAGTTCTGCACACTCAATACTGCCATTGGAAAATACCATTGTTTGCAGCCGGACTCCGAATCGACCCTCCAATATCCGTCCCAATCCCCAAACAACTCCCCCGACACCCAACCAATGCGCCCTCTCCTCCCGAACTCCCACCAGCCGTCAAGCTCCTATTAAATGGATTCGTCGTCACGCCATAAATGTTATTACTTGTTTCCAGATGCATCAGGGTTTGCGGCTGCGTCGTCCGCGCATAGAACACGCATCCCGCTTCCCAGAGAATTTTTAGAATTGAAGCATCTTCGTCAGCTACGGTGCCTACCCAGGATACGAAACCGCCGTTCAGGTCGAGGCCTTTCATGCCGATGTGCTCTTTTACGGAGATGGGGAGGCCGTGGAGTGGGCCGATGGGTTTGGAGTGTTCGGCGAGGTAGGTGTCGAGGTAAGTGGCTCGTGAGAGGGCTTTTTCTGGTAACAGTTCTGTAATGCAGTTCGTCTGCAGAAGCGGTGAACAAAAGTCCAGTTCGGAGAGAGAGGATCACATACAGCTAATTGTGCCACTCCTGCTCGTCTCAAGAATGCCTTCGTTACAGTCACCGAGCTAATCTCGCCTTTTGCGAGTTGAGGGACCAGGTCCTCGACCAGGGATTCTGTGATCTTGATTTCCTCTGCGGACAGGTACTGCTTCGCGAGTGGAATTGTGTTAAGAGGTATGTCTGCCTTCTTCGCTTCCGGCAATTGGGGAGAGAGCTCTGCGATCGTGGCATCGCGGTGTTTCTGTCTATCTGCGGCAACTTGCTGCCATGTTGCGCCGTTCCCAATGGTCACTCTTGCTGCCATTGTAAAGTAAGCGTAGATTCACATGTAAGTCTCTCAAAGCTTAGGGTCTCCCTTTGCGAGGGAGAAGAGCCAGTCTTGGAATGTAAGTGGATTCTCATTTATTTATATAATGGAACACAAGAACGTCATTCCGAGCGGCAATGTTCACAGAGTGGGATACTCGGGCGGTACAAGTATAACCACCCGGGCAAGGAAGAGGTGGGGTTGATGAGAAGTCGTTATCTTGCATACCCGATTTCGTTGCCGGAGCGCTATTCTTGGTCGGGTAGGTCCTGTCGCGAGGTTGTACCAATAGTGGGGTATGCAGAATCACTAACTCCTTTCTTATTGATATGGCATTTCCTCTGGATTATCGATATGGAGCAGCAATATATATATATATATAAATGTTCAGAAGTCCTAGATCTTCAAAGAACCAGCAATTTCGAGAATCATCATGTGGAGCAGGTCTTATGTTCAAATATCCAGAAAGTGCAACTTTTCTTTCATTTCTCTTGTCTCTGATATCTAAGTTTATTCATTTTGAATCCCGCATTCTGATGCTCTGACAAGGGCCTTCGCATACTAGTCAGATCAACCTCCTAGTCACAAACCATTACTCCTCCCACCAAAAGCAAACTCAAACTCCAGAACACCATTCGCTCAATCCCATCTCAACTCCACAAATCACATCTACCATCCCATCCTCTCCATCTTCCCTCCTCCTTATCCCCTCATCATTCCATCTTCTGCCCCATATACCACTCGTCAACACCGTCCAATAACCCCTCCAGCCCCCCTACACCCAAGCTGCCCCCAATTAAACGCGGTCCCCACGCACGCAACCGTCAGCGCCACAAGTAACATCGCAACGACCCATTTGAATATCGCTTCTGTTTGTTCGGCCGGAGAATCATCATCCGTCATGCCGAATTGCTCAAGCAATCGTTGCATTTCTATGTCTTCTGGATTTGAGTGGGAAGGACGCGTGAAGAGGTCGGCGTAGGAGGGAGGAGGTGGTTCGTTTGAGGGAGAGGTGGAGGGAGAGGATGGGGAGGGAGGTTGGTGGATGGTTATTAGGAAGGGTGCAGGCTCGTCGCGGTAGGGTTCAAGAGGTGGTGCGGCAGAGGGAGAGAGCGTGGTGTTGGGGTGAGAGGTAGATGGGTGGAGAGATTGGCAGTCGAAGTGGAGTGCTGGATTCGAGTTTACAATCGGATTCGAAGGCAAAGAAGAATTTGACCGTGACCGCGAACGCAGGTAGTCGTACATAGGCTCGTATCCGGGCGGAGAGCGCACTTCCTCTGTTCTCTCGCTTCTCTCCCTATTGCGCGGGGATTCTTCTGGATCATCGCGGTAAGGCTCGAGTTGTGTGGTTATACGGAGAGAGGTAACTCGGGGTGATAAGTTCGGTATGGTGATTGTTATTGGTGAGGGCATGGAGAGGGTAGGGAGTTGCGGCGGTGTGGAGGACGATGGTTTGGGTGATGGGAGAGGTGGTAATGAGCGTGTGAGCCGGATTGAGATCGAAGGTATTGATGCTGTGGTTTCCGACTCTGGAGATATATGGTCCAGTTCATTCTGTTCTGGTGTTTGGTTCGCCATTGCTGGTTCTTCTTTCCTCTTCGGATTCGACTCGGATTCACAGCCTCGCCAGCCTCGCACTTTCCTTATCTCTGCTGGTTCGGCTCGAATTCAATCAACTCAATTCTTCACTTCGTCTTTTCTCACTCAATAAACGGTAACTTTTTTCGAGATGAGATGCAGGTACGAACGCTAACTCAGCAGAAAAGACAGCTGAGGGAAGGCGTTGCATAGATAGGCTTCCCTCGTTCATGCTGCTACACCGTAACGAGGCCCCTGCCCCGCAGCGTCTGAGCCACGGCCAATTGGGTCGCCAAGCGTGTCGCAGTTCCAACCTTCAGGGCTGAGGATTCGCGAGAGGCTGGGACAAGTACCCTGGTGGTAAGGAACCGAGTTTCATGCGGAGGCTATTTTTGCTTCAGGATGAACGGTGCGAGATTGCATAAGTTTGAAGCACGTTTTGGGGAAGCGTTTGAGGAACATTTCGATTCAAGCTTTTCAGCTGAATTCTAGAGCTTGAGGTTTGAGCTTGGGGTCCTTAGGTAGTGGAGGGCGGAGGGTTGGAGTTGATGAGTGCAGTTTAGGGAAGTAACTGCTGTTAAACGAGCTTCAAGGTGCTGGAGACCAGCCAAGCTAGCGACGCCTATCGGCACATTGCAGCTCCAGCTCCAGCTTCGTCAACTACCAATCTACGTAAAGACGTCTCGAAAAGTCCAGTTGTTCCAAACCTTCGACGACACAAGACAACCCGGGATCGCCAATTCCGTCCCATCAACGTTAAACTTCGAACATAAACTAGCTTTATCTCGTTTATCATTGTTCGTCTGTCATGATGGTTGCTCGCTCCTCTCCACCCAAACCCAGCTTCTCCTCCCTCCCCCTCGAGCTCCGCCGCCTCATCTGGGACCACACCCTCCCACCACCCTCTCCCTCATCCCGCACCAAGGCATCGCAAAAACCACCCGCAACGATCCATCTTCCGCGCTCCCATGCCTACGCACGCATCGCAGCTGGGCTTGCTGTTTAACATGGACTGTCGTCGAAGGTCTGCATCCACGTCTCGAAGCGGTGCCATTTTGGGCTCAGACACCATTCAGACAAGAGGTTGCGGAGCACTTTGAGTCACCGGAATGGATGACGACAGCGTATCCGGATGAGGCATACAGAGATTTTCACAATAGTGCGGTACCAAGGCCACCTGTTGCACTGCATATTTGCAGAGAGAGTAGGCAGTATGCCATTGAGCAAGGCTACGAGTTAGCCTTCGCTGGGACGAACATGCTATCCTACGGCGCCGCACGAAACTTGGAATTCACATCCCGCTGGGTTCAAGGAGGCCTGGGAAAACGTCGATTATGGATCAATTTCCATCGAGATACGATATTTGTCGTTAAAGCGGACCAGACGATGTACGATATGAACAACGAATACGCCGTTTCTTTCTACTTAGAGGTACTGCATACGTATATGCCGGACGATGCACGGAAGATACGGAATCTGGCGGTGGCAGGACACTGGAGTATGGGACAAAGGCAGGGTATGAGTCCTTTGGGGATGAGGGATGCGTTGGTGGGGAATTTGAAGGAGTTTGCGAAGTTGAGAAAGCTTGTGGTGTACCACTCTGATAGGGATTCGGTTTATCCTAACCATAGTGGAGAGAGGGAGGGGGATGGGCCGGCGGATGAGGAAGATATATGGATGCCGGAGAGAAGAGATACACTGGATGTAAGGAAGGAGGTGGTGGACGTGTTGGAAAGGGCGAAGAGGGAAGCGCGGGTGGCTGAGTGGGAGGCGGACGTGCCGCAGGTTGAGGTAAGGAGAGAGCTGCAGTATGTGTGGAAGGGTGGTGAGTGTAAGTTCCTGCTTGAGGGGGAGACGTTTCCTGGGATAGGGAGTCTTGATCAGGATCTCGACCTGGGTTCCCTTTACGATTAAGCAATGTGGGGAATCAGTGCTTGAAAATATCTCTGATTTACAATCGAGGTAAGTCTATGACAGAATCTCGAAATGTACTCCCCACTACTTGGTCTTTCTCTACCAATAATTAGACTTTCTCGATCAATAATTGGTGTACTTTTCAACTAATTGGTGTACTTTTCAACCAGTGATTGATTGGTATAGAAGTACAAGTACATTCGCAACCGAGCCCCTTTGTCACCACGCGCTAGTTCCTTTCCCAAGTAGGGAAAACCCGGTGTTTGCCGGCCCGAACCATTTTCCCGGCCCATCCCGATCCTCCGCCTTGCCTAGCCTCAATCAAAGGAAAAGTTTAACCCGACCCATAAGTACCATTAACCTTTTCTAAATCTCCTGTCCTGTTTCCCATGTCTTTCCTGATGCGCCTTGTACTCCATACAATGCAAAATGATAGGTTCTCTACTCGCCATGTACGTCAGCATTGAGATGCAGCGTTCGACGGTAGGTGCCGTGCCCGCGTACTACGAAATGGTTGCCGACGCCAGCGAGATCGGATCCCCATTCCGAGAAGACGGAATCGGCGGACCTGATGGGTTGGATGTATTGCTCTGACTGTGGAGTCCAGTATGGTTCGCCGAGATGATTTTCTTCTGGACATGTCTCGGCTTGTGTGGACGATGACGGACCGGACCGGAGACCCTGTGGTGCAGGGGGAGGCGAAGAGGTGTTATTGTATTGAGATGGGATTGTGAAAGGTTGGAAGGGAACGATGGTATCAGCCTGGAACCGATCGAGCGGAAGCATGCCAGCAAATTTGGAAGTGACGGGAATGGGTGATGTGTCGATATTGGGAGATACGATTTGATAATTTTGAGTCGTTTGGTGGGCAGTGCCCAGTTCCGATGCGTTGATGTCGACGATGCTCGCCATCTCAAGGGTGGAAGGGACGGTGTGATGGTATTGGCCATGAAGAATAGAAGGGAAAGATTCGATGCCGAACATATTATCGACCTCAAAGCCCGCAGCGACAGCATGATGGTCTCGAGTCACCAGTTGGGCTGTGGTCTGTGCTGATGCGTCGAAGTCGAAGTTCTTGGGTGCATCACGACCAGAAACATCAAGCTCGCGGTCGAGAGTGGTCTGGTCGGTAGCCCACGGCGGCGATGCGTCGACAGCGGTCGTTTCTGCCGTAGCGGCAATATTGTAGTCGTCAACCGAAGGTGATGTGTCGATGCCGAAGTTGTCGATGACCATCCTCAAAGCGGCATTATGAACACCTCGACCTGCCCGGATATCTCGTACACTCGTACGGCCTTGCACGGCGTGGCGGATGTTTGTTTCTATGAGCGAGTCTTGAGCGCTATCGTGCTCGCAGAGAACCTCACGAGTAAGGGCGTGATACTTCGGCTTATGAGAGGCATTCGACAATGACGATGTAGTTGAAGGGTGGGTACGATGGAAGGTATTTGGGGCGCCGACATGATTGTCGTGACGACAAGCCGGTGTCGAAGGAGTTCCCGCCGATGATGGCCTGTAGAAAGGATCGTCAGATACGGTGCCTTGCATATGGCAGACACATTAATGTTGAGGAGTAGGATGGGAAACAAGTTGCAGTTCAAGGCCTGAGGGTACCTACTGCGTGGATTGATCAACAGGTCCAGCTGCTGTGCTTTGTGAAGCCATGGCTGTTGGAATGATGTGCTTTGAATGCGTAAAGTCGTGAACTAATGGCACGCCCAGATGAGGATTGAAGACCCGGCTGAGAGCGAGTGGAGGTAGGCTGGGAAAGCGGAGGGAATTAGAAGAGAGTGTGCTGAGGGGCCGCGGTGAGGGGAATGGTCAATGTCAAGACCGTGGAAGCTCGCCATACTTAAACAAAAGAAGGCAACGAGAAGTATTGTGCGAACCATCGTCTGACGAGGCAGACAGAACAATGCTTTGTTACATCTCCCTTCTTCGAATGTATTATGTTGGACTGTTCGAAGGCACCCATGACACAATGGCAGCGAAGGGAGCTGGTGGGCGGGCAGCAAAGCGAGAGCAGAAAAAGAATTAAGGAACTGGGGATCCCTGCCTTCTTTAGCATCCCTGTTCAGCAGCCACACCGTTCTGATAACGATTGGACATCTCCTTCTCACCCTGCGAAATCTCCACACACGATACCTGCGTAAGTGCACTGAATCCCGCGCATTGGGAGGAATGCTGCAACTTAATCGAGAATTCGAGTGGTGTCTGCGTTGTGACATTAGTCCTAGATCCTCGAGTTCACTTCCGTCGGCGCCGAGGACTGGAGTGGTTTTGCGCCGGAGAGCTTCCGCATTAGAAGAGCATACCTCCGTCCTTCCAGGGTTGCGGCAGATCTTTTTCAGATGGACAGACTGGGATGAGCAGACTGGCGCACGCCAAGGTGCCAGGGCCAGCGCGTGCTAGGGGACTCCCTCACAGGGCTTGTTTAGAGCCGGAGGCCATCAAGAGCTAAAGAATTTCCCAAGAAACTTTTCTGTACTCGTACGGCCAGCAACTGTAAATATCTTCTCATACAAAAGTTCTTCCGATGATCAATGCGCAATCCAGTTACTGGAAGACTTTCTGCCGCGCGAGTACCGCGCACAGGGGACAAATGCAAAGAAACCGCGGGCAGGTTTGGAATTTTCTCTTGCACGCCTAAGCATCTGCTATTGAACCCGATGTGGAATTAGCTCACAAGATCCTCCTTCTGACGTTTAGGAGATGCAGTTCATGCAAGCTTCGTCTCTACTTTTAGTACGCTTGCTGATGCCGACCACATCAAGCTTGCCAAGGGTTAGCACAACAATCATCGCTATTAAATCTACAAAATTTGTGCATTTACACAACATTATATTTGAATATAGTGGCTAAAATCCCTCCCCGGCTCCAAAAGATGTCTGTCCGTCGATTTTAGAGCGAGCAGAAGTTCTTCCTCAGAAGTTCGCCGAAGCCTTCTTTTCGGAGTGGTGTAACCCCTCTGTTTACGCATCCCCCAATTTAATCATCGAGGCTTGCTGCGCTCTCGTTAGAAGCCGCAAAATCCCTGAGAGCGGCCGGGGAGCAGGCTCGATCGATGGTTTCTCCCACTCCCATGTCTGCAGTCACTGGGAGACAAGGGTCACGGCGCCCGCAGCTGTCGCGGAAGCAGATCAAGTGGGCTTTGGAATTACTCTCAGGTCAGTCTAAAAACCAAATCTTTACGTTGTTTTCGCAACCGCTGGAGAGACGCGCGTTGAAAAAGGCAGCGCGCCTGTCCGCCAGAATGCACTTTCGAGGTTGGCGCTTGGGTGGAGCAAATGCGATGCGTTCGTCCCTTGTTGAAGATCTCGGAAGGTGGCTGCTTGGGAGAGGATGGCACCTGAACTCTATCGACATGGATCCTGAACGCAAACAGCTCAGGGCGATCACTTCCTCGTCGTTTAGCAAGACTCTCGAAATTACACGTTTGCTCAGCCTCCTGCTGCCGGTACGACCTTTTCCTGAAGCTCTATCCCGGCGTTGTCTTCGAGTCTTCTTCGAACATCTGTCTGCACCTAAGATTGGTGAACCAAGCCATCCCCAGCCGTAGCCACCTGCAGCCATTGGCGTGAGAGGCAGAAGGAAGCACCCTGGCGTGGCATCAGCGTTCGTGTGATCAAGGCCGCGCGAGCGAAAAGGGATCTTCCTAGTAACAGACAGCTGTCAATTCTGGTGGGCCGACAAGGCTGTGACCGTGCAGCTTCTTTTTGCGATTCGGCGGCGTTTCGACACAATTCGTGCAGCTTTAATTCATCGGTAGCATGGAAATTTGAGCTGAGTATCTCCCGACGGAGACGCCCTTTCGAACCCTACTACAATCACTGCACGGCGACATTGCTGTGAGCAGGCCTCAGCTTAAAAACATCGCTTATTATGAACATTGGCGTTGTCCAGACAGGTTACTCGGTACATCGACTACGGAAATGGCGGGGTTACGGAGTTTAAGAAAGGAGTCTTTGAGCCTTGCGGCAGCACGCCGCCCATCGCTCTCTGTCTAACGCTGAGGCCAAAGAGTCTTCGACTACTCGAGGCTGCCTTGTGCACTTACAAACCCCTCATGAAATTTGGTTTAAAATATGTCCCGATCCCAGAAAGGGTAATCCTCAGCTGTAGCTTTTGCCGCTAGTTGGCCGTTCATAGAACGTCGATGCGGAGTCTCAAAATTGCAGTCATCTGGGCCACGGATTACTGCCGTCTGGCAGTGGACTACTTCGTACAGGCCCAAATAAATATAGGATATCAAGTCTGTACTTATTGGCCACCCCTAAACCCCATTTAGTAGGAAGTAGCAAGATTTCAACATCCCATTGGCCGAAATCCCTTGTCCTGGAAGAATATTCTAAAGGTGCACAGACTTGATATCCTACATTTGTTTGGGCCTGGACGAAGTAGTACCTAGAAAACGGAAGGCTGCAGGCTGCAGGCTTCGAACGAGGGCGGATGTCTGCCTCGATGGGGCGAGGCCTAGGTACCACGCTCCGTACGAAACACGTGAATGGAGTCGCGGTGGATTTATTGTCTTCCTGGCTATTGATACTACAGTAGGAAGAACCATTGCTAGAGATTGAATAATAAATTATTCGGATCGCACCGTAAGATGTTATCGAACATTATACTATCTTCGTTGAACGCGTTGCGTTAGACAGGGATACGGACGTCATGCTTGTTTGTCTCGCCACAAACGTCGCGCAGCCCAACCTTCGAGACATGCCGGAGCGCCGAAAAGATCTATGCAAGCCTTACCATGCCCCGGCTCTTTTGAGACACAGATCTCGCAACCGATTCCGCCATCCCATCACCTACAGGCGCCCGCTAGCTGTATGGAGGTCGTGAGCTAGTATTTGCATGGACCCTGTCTATTCCGTGAAAGTACAAGAAACCCGCTGGCCTGGCTGCCGTTGATGAAGCATCTCAGGGTTTCCCTTCCCCGGGACCAGGACATCCTTGACATGATTCTCACGCGGGCATGTTCTGCGCAATGGCCACGACTCCACTGCAAATGCAACTTCAAAAATTAACGAGCTCGGAGAGACGTAATCCGCGACCTTCCGTGCCACCTCGCTACTGATTTCGAGATGGGGTCATCGACAAGTTGTCTTTCAGCACGATGTTGGGTTAGAGTGGTCAGGCAGGAAATAAACCGGCTGCTGACTGTCACAACTCCCTTCGATAATGTCAGGTTCCCGTTTAGAGTATTCTAACTCAGTACCTTGAGTCGCTTCGATCTGCGACAGGCATAGAGAAACTTGGCGCGGAAACCGCAAATTGATCAAGGCAAACCGGTCAGCCTGGCTCATGAGAAGAGCGGTGTCGTACGAGGGCAAAGAGTGCCTGTAGTCCTCTCAGGTGCACGAATTGCTAGATAAGGTAGACAAGACAACCAGTTTACAGAAAGAACGAAATAGTTGCCAACCAAACCCTCATTTTAAGCACCACCCATCCCTGGATTTTGAGTACCGTACCACCCATCCCCTGTCTGTTCGCGAGTGCCCAACATGTCCCGACTCGCATTCTTGTTGACGGTCGTTCGGTGGTCCCTTCATCCAATCGTGGTGGCCGTAACTCAGTGGGGCATGGGCATGGGCATGGGCATCTGGCCCTCCCACACCCCTGTTCGGCTCCGCGAACATCCTCAACTGTGGCGCGGCTTACTATTCGCTCCCCGCCTGTGACAGTTGATGGAGAGCAAGCTTGTTGGCAATGAATAAGCTCGAAGTCATTAAATAACCGTTGCGGACCACGCATACTCGAATTTGCACCTGCATATGGCTTCCCGGCCTGTCTTGAAAAGCAAATATACCTGCTTAGTGTTTTCACGGCATCATCTGAGTTCAACAGGCGGATTTCTTCGACCCAAAATAGATTCACAATTTCACCATTCAGCTGAAAGCAATTTTCAGGGGCCCCTCGCTCTGGGGTTTTCGGTACGTTTACGGATGACAAATGCAGATTCTAAAGATATTCAAGTCCTCCGGTGCATGCCCAATGTAAGGCCGTAAGTCATTGGCGCATCAAGCCTCCGCACCCGGAAGCATTCGTAGCCAGCGCATCGCGACTTTGAGATTCGTGAAGCTTGGCTTAGTCAATCACGACCAATTTTTGGTTTCGCGAGCCGCTTTTATTGTGCAGCTGTTTACAAGAAGATTATACACGCAGGCTTGACTTCAACTCGAGCGATATATGCCGTACATCGTACGAAGTAGAAAGACACTCCGTCATGACTCCATGACATTCAGGATTCATTCGCACAGCCCGTTTACCGGTAGAACACAATCAGCCACCCACGTGGGATGCTCTAGGCCTGCAAAACTGTGCGGTGTACGGAGGTCGCCGCCAAAAGTCTTGTCAGTTGCCAGGGTCAGCACCAAGCTTCGT